>JAIUZE010027763.1:0-41163 GCA_022085475.1 Heliosperma pusillum | reverse complement strand
ACCGCTGAGCCTAATTATAAGTATATCCTACCTTGTGGTATAGACTCGAGTTACAGAAGTCGTCTATTGACTGTGCTAAGAACTTATGCCTGTTTCTAGACGTCTTGGTCTTTCATGTTTGATGATTCTATGAATCTTAGAAGGTGAGATGCAAGCCGGCTAAGGTTGATAGAGTTTGGATTACCGGTTGTTAACTGATTCACATGATTATGTTTGATTGGGTTTGAGTGTATCATGGCCATGTTAACGGTAACCTCTGAGCTAGCATACCAGCTTCCCTACCTCGTATTATAGATTGATAACGGATTCACATGATAGCTTTCATATGATAGGTTATATGTTAGTTAATTGTTTCATAACATGAAAAGCATATCATATATGTTAAGGTTTTGTATTTTCATATACATTGCTTTTATGTTATTCATGTTTTATTAAACTCGACATTTCGTGGCTGGGAGAACTCGGAGTTACTCCCCACTGACTGTGGCTTCCGTGTTTATATTTAATGCGGTTGGCAGGTTTGTGATGCATACATTGGGTACATTGACGAGCTAGCGAGCGAAGTATTTACCTTGGACCTATATTCGGTTCTTAGGATTGTATATTATTATACACTCTTTTATTTCTGTATTTATACGGGAGATATGTCTCCCGTTTCAGATACTTTTTATGTATAATATTATTTCTTTTTTTTGTTATGAACCTTTTTATTTATGACACCTTCTTATGATGAATATATTTAATAGTAGGTTCCGGTTTTTAAAATATACCGATTTTCACTAAAGTGAACCTATTAGAAACGTATTCTCATCTTTTATTTATTTAAATTATTTTTTTTCTTTCCGCAAATTTGAGGGTGTCACAGCTTTTCTATTTATAAGAGAGTTTAAGTAGGCTTTTGACCCATTAGCTCACAAGATGGATAATCCAATTACAAATTAGGTTTAGAATAATTAAAACGCTCAAAGAGTTTATATACGAGAAGTAGCTATTAAATTAAAATAGTAAAATCGTGCGCGGACATTTTAACCCATCTAATTTAGGTAAAAACGGAAAATAACAAAATAGAGATCGCAAGCGTTAAATACGCATTAAATAATTAAACTCGCAAAATAATTATTTTAATAAATAAATTTCCGAATAAAATTATTAGAAAACTCGGGGTGTTACACCATAATTGTGAGAAATTCCAAACTTAGAAAAAGATGAGATTTTTAAAGGATTAATAAATGATGAAACTTTCTTACTTGGAAAGAAAGAGAACGAATAAGAGAGGGAGATTTACACAATAATGAAGCAATTTGGTGAATGAATGATCAAGTTATAAAGGTTTTAAGATTATGGAGGTTGGGGTTTAATGAAGGGGTTTAAGATGGGGAAAATATATGAAATTTTCAATGGAATTGATGAAGTGCGATGGTTCTCACAAGATAAGCCGTATCACTGAGGCCAAACTTGAGTAAATTTCGACCAAAACTAAAGTGGATCGGTTTGTACTAGAATTCGTGTAGAATCCATCTCCGGACTTGAAACAAACTATCAAGGGACGGTTTCTACCCAACTATGCTAAATAAGTATTTATGTAACGCCCTAAAAATCAAGTACACAAGGAGCACAAAATAATTTATTTATTAATAAAAATGACAGCGGAATTACAAGGCGTCACCGTCATATTTTCCCTCTGGAAAATACGAGGCTTATACAATAAATTAAATATACTTACAAAGCTAAAACTAAAAACTCTATTTATTTAATTAAACATCTTATAAGTCTCGTCTTCTATATGAAGTTTCTCACTCTTGACTCTCCCTGATACTTGTACCTGAAAAATTTATAAAAATAACGGGATCAGCCAACCACAGGCTGAGTATGACTCCAGTTGCCTCCACCGACCTTATGTCTTTTTCATTATTCATTAAAATTCTCCTCACTAATATCACTTCCCCGAGTACCATAAATTACCCGAGTATAATAACTTAGCAGCATACAATATTTCCTGCCATAACCAGTCAGGTATCTAAAACATTATATCATTTCTTATTTTCATAAGAACACATATTCATATCACATTAGTGTCGGTCTACCATCACTGAACAAGAGACACATTACGGAGATACACACTCCCTCAGGTCTAAGACCCACCTCCATGTACACAAGATAAGATCCTCAGGTCGTCTAAGACCCACCTCGGCTATTGCCGGATAACGAAACCCTAGTTCACATGGAGCCGCGCCTCCTTCCGTGTACACATGTTACAAAATAATTTCATCTCTATCAAATAATCGTATCCCGAATGCTACAATTGGCCAATAATACATTATAAAACAGTACCAGCATGGAAAACATAATAGCATATATGACATAAATATAAGATAGACAAAATATAACGATCATAAGATGAAATTTACGATAAATATAATATAACCGATTATTTCTAACATCGTCTTATTTTAAGTTAAATATTACTTATATCGAAGAAGGGTCCCGAAATCATACCTTAATTATCTAAGTTAATACTTGGGGAGTGATCAAAGAGTTGGGCTAATTTTGTGAAGCTGTTAGTGCTCGTCTAACTTTCCCCCATACTACCACTTAGACTCCCTAAAAGTTTTGTTGCTTATCTTTTCCGAAATTGCTCTTAGTAAATATGTTGTATGGCTTTTACGTGTCATTACATTTAGTCTAGTAGAGTAGTAGCCTTGATGAGTATTGATAAGGGTAAAGTCGCGTCACCTTAATCAAAGTAAACCTAATTCACAACTAACTAATAGTCAGCGGTAAGCAAGGTATCGAATCCACAGGGAGGCGGTAGTATTCTAATCTGTTAAACTAAGTTCGTCTCTAAAGTAACAATTTCGGGGTTTGAGACTGAGTTCTAAACTAAAAGCAATCAACAATAACAATAACAATAACAACTAATAATAATAACAACTAATAATAAGCAATAACAACTAATAATAAACGATTGAAAACAATAAGATTAAAAGTCTAGGGTCTGAGGTTCACTAGGATTATTGTTCAGGGGTAAGGATGAAATCAACTATCATGCAATAAAGTTATCTAAGGTCACAAGATCGGTCGATTCAATTATGCCCTTTAGATCTACAATTTAACATGCGATCGATATCATTAAACGAGTTTTATTCAATTATCGTAGCCTATCTTAGTCTTAACCCGGTCGGTGTCAATCCTAATTCGCGAGACTAGTTAATTAATCCTGGCCAGTAATCAAACAACTAGAATTAAAACGATAATCAAACGATAACCATGCAATTGCAATTCAATTAATTAATCTACTCCTTCTAACAATCCTAGATCCCCTTTCAACCCTAGAAAGGAATTTAGCTAATCATAACGATATAAACAACAACAATAATAATTAAAGTAAACATGATTAACAACAATGAAAGGATGAACAAAGAATAATTAAGGAACAAGAAGGTAATTAACTGAATAATAAGGAAGATTGAAGAATACCGATTACAAGTTGAACTAAAGACAATCGTCTTTGATGAATAAAATCCAGAGGCAAAGAAAGCTAAATTAGGTTTTCTAATATTAAAGCATGAAAAAAAAACATATAAAAAGCATGAAAAAGCATGAAAGACGAGCTTTCCTTTTATAATACAAAAATCTAATTAATTAGGTTAAAGTTTAGGAAAACATGAAAAAGTCGTCGAAAAACTAGGTTGCTCGATCGAGCAAGGGTATGTTGCTAAATCGAGCAACCTTCAGCCCGACTCGATCGAGCAAGGCACTATGCTCGGTCGAGCATCCCTTCTTTTCGCTCGTTTCTTCGATTTTCTTCATTTCTTCTCTTTCGTTCTCGATTCCCGTGCCTAACCTTCCACGATCCGACTCCGCCATGCTCCGATCCATATCTACTCAAAAAGCTTCAAATGCATCCAATCTGCATTAAAACATAATAGAAGCGGCAGAATCTATATTCTAGCTAAAATAGCATAGAAATAAGAAAGAAAAGACAGTAAATCGAGTTATATGTGTCTAAGGGAAGCATAAAAAATGTATATAAATAAGGATCATCAAGTATGCCTTAGCCTTACGTGTTGTTGTGTAAAGTTTATTTTCTTTTTACCTTTTTTTTTATCGTGAATAGTAAAATAAACGTTATACGAGGACAATTTTACGGACTATTTATTCTTTCAGGTTTTACAATTTATTTCTAAACTAAAGCTTAATAATTATTAAATCGATTATTTAAAATATTAAAATCCTAAACCGAAAGTTGCGGTTGTTACATCAGCTCTACAAATATCTGACTTGATATTGATTCAATTTGATAAATACCCTGATTAAAAATTTATTTCATAATGATTTAATTAAGGCTCAGTTTGGTAAAATTTGCTGAAAAATGTAATTGAAACCTGAAAAGATAACTTATAAGGTAGTTGATTTTAAAAAAAATGTTTGTCAAACTAGATGAATTGATAACGGATTTTTGGTGAAATAACCTACAAGAATATGATAATGATTTAATATTATAGATAAAATGGGTAATAAAAGAAATATGAAACAAGATGAATTTTTTTTCAAACTAGGGTTATTCAGACAACTAATTTTCGCAATAAGGTTAGTTTCAAACTATTTCTCGCCAATAAGTCCACGTCATCGACTACTTCTCTTTTCTTTTTTTTTTAATCAGATTTTAGCAAAATCGCTATCCTGGAAAGCGATTTATGACTTTTTACGAAATCCCTAACATGCTGAAGCTCCTGTAAGTTTGGGTCGGAAATTTTTTAGCAAAATCGCGAATTGGGCTAGCGATTTACGTCGTCCATGACTTACAGACACTGCTACCCACAAACGTTGGTACTACTACTCTTTTTTTTTTTTTAGATTTGAGGTAAATCGCCGTTGGGCATAGCGATTTACTTAGAATCTAAAAAAAAAAATTGACAGTAGCAGCAACACTCAAGTGGGTTAGTCATGGCAGGGAAAATCGTGCTCCCAAATAGCAATTTTGCGTAAATCGTGATAGGGGAAAGCGATTTCCTACTTTTTTTCCCGACCCAAACATACATAAGCTTCTGGTAAAAAGTCATAAATTGCTTTCCGGGATAGCGATTTTGCTAGATTCTGGTAAAAAAAAAAAAGTGATGACGTGGACATATTGGCGGGAAATAGTTTGAAACTAACCCTATTACAAGAATTAATTGCCTCAATAACTTTACTTTGGAAAAAAATTCAAACAAGATCATGTACCTAATTTATCGAATGCTACTTTAAATAACATTTCATTTAAGGTAACTTATTTAGTTAAATAAACTACTTATCAAATATTTGTAAAAAAAAAATTAGCTAAAATCGAAAACCCATTTTATGAAAGAGAGTCTAAGACTAAATTGACGGTTGATTAATTTAAGGGTTTTTTGTCAGATAGCATCTAACATTTAGGCCATCTGTAAATATGGTACCTAATGTTTTTTTTTTGCCCAATAACACCTAACATTTTTATTTGTTTGTCTAATAACACCAAAATTGGGATTCCGTCAAAAAAAAAATCAAGTTAACGTCCTATTTGACGGAGGGAGCTGATGTGGCATTCTATACATATATTACACTCATCTTCCTTCTCTCTCTCCACTTTGCCCCATTTCACTCAATCTCTGTGCCACTCACCTCTCTTTATCACTCTCACCATTTCCATCAACTAGACCCACCATATGAAGCCTCATTGTGACATAGTCTTGGACCCTCATTGTGACATAGTCTTGGCTAGCATTCCTCAGCTTGAAACTCCCTCCATAGTCTTGGCTTTCTCCATAGTCTTGGCTAGCATTCCTCAGCTTGAAACTCCCTCCATAGTCTTGGAAACTCCCTCCATAGTCTTGGCTAGCTCCATAGTCTTGGTTACCAATGCTTACCCCTTGATCCCCCTTGGTCTGTCTCTTGCCCCCATTGTTGAATTCTGCCCTGCCTTGTACCTCAGCTCCTGCTGCAATTTGGCAAAACCAAATTATGACTAACAACAAAAGCAATTGAAACTAACAACAAGATAATAAACTAACCTAACTTAACATACAACATAAATATAAGTAAAACTACTAAACATAACATGACTTTGTTCCTCTTTCTTTCCTTCTTCATCAACCTCAACTCTTCCTCTAACTCACCAATCTTGCTTTCCATCTTCATTGTATACTCAAACCCTAACTTTTGGTGATAAAGTTCATTCTTCAATGACTTGTTTTCTTTCAACAAATTAATTATCACACTTTTTTGCCAATGAGTCATGTCTTCATCAACCCACTTGAAAAACATACACCCACGCATACCCGTCTCTGCATTATAAAACTTACATGCCATGAATTTCCTACCCGGATTCTGGTCAGTCCATGAGGTCTTCAAGGCAGCTGGTATGCCACAATTGCATCTCATCATTGTTCTTGTCGAGGTTGAATAGGTTGAAGAAGAACTTGAAGTTGGCATGGTGGGTTGAAGCTTCAAATTTGGGTTGTGATTGAGGGAGAATATTATAGGGATTTAAGATTTGAGAGAGGAATTTAATAAGGGAAAATGGAAGGAAAATAAAAAGAGGGGTAGAGTTCTAATATGGAGGGAAAATGTGGGGAATAGAGAATTGGAGGGAAATGAGATGACAATGAGTTGGCAATGAGTAATATATGTATAGAATGCCACATCAGCTCCCTCCGTCAAATAGGACGTTAACTTGATTTTTTTTGACGGAATCCCAATTTTGGTGTTATTAGACAAACAAATAAAAATGTTAGGTGTTATTGGGCAAAAAAAAAAACATTAGATACCATATTTACAGATAGCCTAAATGTTAGGTGTTATTTAACAAAAAAACCCTTAATTTAAAGTAAGCGACCAAAGTTAAATAAATGTAGAGCAGCGAAGTCTTCTTAATTCAAAAACTTGATTGTGTTATTAAAACCCAGAAAAGTAAGTTGAAACCCCGAGAACATTGGCTGCAATTCCTTTTCTGTTGTTCTCTTCTTTTCTCTCCCCTCATAAAATCTAGTTACACTCCCTCTCTCTTTCTCTCTTTCTCTCATTCTCTCAACCTCCACTCTTCACAACAATGAACTCCAAGATCTACTCCCTCCTTCTCTTCCTCACTCTCCTCCCTCTCATTTCCTCTCGTCAAACCTACATTATCCACTTATCCCCTCACTCCCTCCCCTCCACTTTCTCCACTCACCACGACTACTACTCCCAATCCCTCAACTCCCTCTCCTCCGATTCCGCTTCCGCTTCTTTACTCTACGCCTACACCGCCGCCTACTCAGGCTACGCGGCCTCCCTCACTCCCTCCCAAGCCGCCCAACTCCGCTCCTCCCCTAACGTCATCGGCGTCTACCAAGACACACTCTACCAACTCCACACTACCCGCACTCCCGAATTCCTCGGCCTAGACCGCCCGGTCCAAGCCGACCCGGCGTCTTCCCCCGGTATCGACACTGCCGACGTCATTGTCGGCGTATTAGACACCGGTATCTGGCCCGAATCCGCTAGCTTCTCGGATTCCGGTATGCCACCTGTCCCTTCCAAATGGAAGGGTAATTGCGACAACGACGTCAAATGTAATAAAAAACTCATCGGAGCCAAGACATTCTCTCACGGTTACATGATGGCTTCCGGGGCAACCACCGTCTCCGACCTCACCCCCCGTGACGTCGACGGACACGGGACCCACACTGCCAGCACGGCAGCCGGCTCGTACGTGCGAAACGCCAGTCTGCTCGGCTACGCGGAGGGGACGGCGCGTGGGATGGCTCCCCGTGCGCGAGTCGCCGCGTATAAGGTCTGTTTTAAATCGGGTTGTTTCGGGTCGGATATTCTCGCGGGTATGGATCAGGCTATCCGCGACGGTGTCGACGTATTATCGCTTTCTCTCGGTGGTGGGTCCGCTCCTTATTTCCGCGACACTATCGCAATCGGCGCGTTTACTGCAGTCGAGAAGGGTATTTTCGTCTCTTGCTCCGCTGGCAACAGTGGGCCCACCAAAGCCTCGTTGGCCAACACCGCGCCTTGGATTATGACCGTTGGTGCCGGTACACTGGACCGGGATTTTCCCGCTTTCGCGGTTCTTGGGTCGAAGAAGTTTACCGGAGTGTCGCTCTATAGTGGGCCCGGGATGGGGAGGAAGCCGGTCGGGTTAGTATACGGGTCAAAGGGAAACGGGTCGAGTAATTTGTGTCTACCCGGGACGTTGGATTTGAATATGGTTAAGGGGAAGGTGGTGTTGTGTGATAGAGGGATAAATGCGAGGGTGGAGAAGGGGGAGGTGGTTAAGGAGGCGGGTGGGGTCGGGATGATATTAGCGAATACCGCGGCGAGTGGGGAGGAATTGGTGGCGGATGCGCATTTGATACCGGCTGTGGCGGTTGGGATGAAGGTTGGGAATGTGATTAGGGAGTATGTTAGGAAGAGTGGGAAAGGAGCTACTGCGGTTTTGAGTTTTGGTGGGACGGTTTTGAATGTGAGACCGTCTCCTGTAGTGGCCGCGTTTAGCTCTCGTGGGCCGAATATGGTGACACCGGAGATATTGAAGCCGGATGTGATTGGACCGGGGGTTAATATATTGGCTGCTTGGTCTGAGGCGGTTGGTCCAACCGGGTTGGATAAGGATACTAGGAAGGCTAAGTTCAATATAATGTCAGGTAGTTTTCTTAATTAATCTCATATTAGTAACTCCTTGATTGTGATGTGTGTGTGTTAATGTTAGAAGCTTATTTTGGAACTGTTTCTATGTTTGTTAAGTCATTTCATTAATGATTCTCTTGTGCTATTTAATTGTTTGTTTGTCAATTGTTTGAATTTTATGATTGAGATGTTTTTTATTGGAAAGTTGTTAGGATTTTAATAGTTTTGGAAGCTACTAATTGGCTTGCATGTAGGGGTGAGAATTTAATTGCTAAACTTGGGAGTAGATGTTGATTGCCAAATTAGGCTACAATTTTGCAGGATTTTGTGAGGGAACTATAATTTAGAAATGTCGATCCTAGATACAGGGTATTAATTATGTTTGATTGAGATCGTAAGAGAATCTGCTTTACGGAAAAAGGTCTCTTACTGACATTTTCATGTCTGAAACCTGGGATTTTGCTGTGAATTATGCATGTATAATATTTCGTAACCTGTGGCAAACTCTTGGCTGAGTTTATTGTTGTTCAATTTGTCGAAAATTCTGAAAGTGGGTATTAGTCTTGAGAACTCTATTGCTCGAATTTAGACCGAAGATTCAGTCTATTATACAAGCATTAATAGAAATTAACACTGATCTCTAGAGGGAGGAGAGTTGTCTGCTTTGGCATGTTGATGTATATCATGTATGTCCAATGAAGCCAAAGCTGTTGTCTTGTTCAAACAAGATGGAATAAAACAAACTCACTAAACTGTATGACTCAATACAATTCACAACGTAATTTTCATCCTGGGTCATGTGGGTGCCATGTCCCCAAATTTAATACGGCTCTCCATGGGTGGAAGGCGTTTAAGGCATTGTGATAATATTGTTATTTTCTTCATCTTGTTTCATTGTAATGAGTGAAAATATGAAATGGGTCTATCATTTATGTTTTACTATGTTGATGATGCATTGATGTGATGATCTCCTTAATGGTCTGGTATGGTATCCCACAAACTCTTAAAGTGGTGCCAAATGATGGGAGCTTACTCATACTTCCAACTTTGATAAAGTTAAAGAAAGAACAAGCATAATTTGCGGTTCTAGGTGTGAATGGGTGGGTATATTCAACATACATTAGCTGGCCTATGCCACCTTTACTTGCTTTTATGGACCTCGTCCTAGATTTGTCTCACTGTAGGGAGTCTCTCATCATTCTACAACTTTTAGAAAGGTTTACAAACGAGTTGATGAAAATGAATGTGTTACGGAGATGTTGCCTGAAATCAAGGATGGGAATTGAAATGAGTGCTTGGGGCCGGGAGACGGGTATTCGATATGCTTTAGTAACACAAGGTTTCTGAATTCCAAGTGTCCTTTACAGGAATGGTAGAAGTGTAGAACCAACTTAGAACTTTCAGTGCTTTATAATCAATCATTGCCACATGCTACAGGTTTATGAAATGTGGATCTCATGGAGTCAAACATCCACTAACCATGGTTCTGTATTATAAATATATAATGGAGTAAACAAAATCTTTCACTTAACTAGTTTAGTTTCTTTTTAATGTGAACCAAAAGCCATATTGATTCAATTGTCGACTCAATTTCATTATGAGTTATTTGGAAATAGCCTCTCTGTGTTGGTTAACACTTGGGTGAGATCTCGCTATTTGTAGGTGCCATCAAGTCAATGTAACAATGTTTTGATGGGTCTCGTGATGCATTTTGTGTTTATCTAGCGATTCTAGTCACGTCTTCTACTAGTTTGATACGAAGAGAAAGTCTACCTGTCCCTAACATTGGTTCATGGGGTATTGATTGCAGGAACATCAATGTCCTGCCCGCATATAAGTGGGCTGGCAGCATTGCTCAAAGCAGCCCATCCAGAATGGAGTCCAAGCGCGATCAAATCTGCCCTAATGACTAGTGCCTATAATCATGACAACACGCAAGCCCCACTTCGTGATGCTGCTGACGGGTCTCTCTCAAACCCGTGGGTTCACGGGGCAGGCCATGTTGACCCATACAAGGCTATGTCTCCTGGACTGGTCTATGACCTTTCAACCGACGACTACATTGCCTTCCTCTGCTCCTTGAAGTACAGCCCTGTCCACCTCCAGACCGTCACTAAGAGGCCCAACATAACTTGCTCGACAAAACTTTCGGATCCCGGCCAACTAAACTATCCGTCATTCTCCGTCTTGTTTGGCAAGTCCAGGGTCGTGAGGTACACCCGGGAGCTGACTAATGTTGGCTCTCCAAAAACTCTGTACCAAGTTCATGCCGATGCACCCCCAAACGTGGGAGTCAAGGTGAGGCCAACTCAGCTCTATTTCAGGAGTGTGGGCGAAAAGAAAAAATACACGGTCTCGTTTTCCGCAAAGAAAGGAATGGTTCCTCCTCCTAGTAAAATGGGTTTTGGGTCTATTTTGTGGTTCAGCAAAAAGGCCCAAGTCAGAAGCCCAGTTTCCTTCTCGTGGGATGCGATACTGTGAGCCTTTTCTTCTTCTAGCTGGGTATTGTATGTTTTCCTCCTATGGCATCACCTTTTACTGGAGATGCTTCAAGTGGCTATAAACACTGTCGGGGTATCGAGGCGGAGGCTTTATATATCTGAACCGGTGTTGCCCACGTCGAAATTGTATTCGAGTGCTTTATAATAGAGTGATATTAGAAGTATTGGGTTTAGGTCCCTCAATCAAAATTAGAAAGCATGATTATTAGAAGTTGTTGCCGACAGCATCTGATGGGGTAATCAGTAATCACTAATTATTAGTCCATGAAAATGCTTCTCTAGTTTCCACTTCTGCAATTCATGTGTTTCTTTAAGTGCTGGTGTTCACTTGATCAATTAAAGGAAGGTTTCTTTGCAATATTCAATTTTATATTCCTTTTTCGGTTTAATCGTCAAATGATAATATCTAAGCTTTAATCGATTGCAAAATAAATTACCATGTAAAACATGTCATATTTTACTCAGTTAGAAGTGCCATTTTTCAAAATTTCTAAAGTGTGGTAGACGTCGTTCACAATGAAGCTCATGTCCAAGATTCCGTTCTCCGCCAACATGATGAAGCTATCCGGCATTTGATCTACCGCAGTCAATTATTAGGAAATCGTACATTTGCTTTCAATAATGTAATTTGTATGTACGATTCTGTGAGTCGTACTATTAGTTTGTAAGCGATATATCTTTACCATTGCCCACAAAGAAAGTGGTAGGTAGTGAAAACATCACCATTTTCTATTCTTAGAGTCCTCTGTTCGAGGCTCTGGCAATAGGAAATGAAGGATGAGAAGGGTCTGGACTCCTATGGAGGCTGTGTTAGCTAGAGAGAATGACGGCTCAATCGAACAACCAATTGAGATAGAAAAAGAGCAGGAAAATTACACAACATAGCTCTTGTATTGAGGTATCGCCATAGACACACCCAGTAAACTGTCCGGTGAACATATTCAGGTTCTCTAATTTCCCTGGCATTCAACACAAAAATTTACAGAACAACCGGATTCCATGATTTGCATCAAAATACGGGCCAAGTTCATTTATTCCAAACCGTTAACAGCATATACTACAATTATTACAACAGCAGCAATTCCTCAAGCAACCAAAACACCCGCATACATTTGAGCACGAGGGGCATTTCGGGCAAGAACATTTAAATTGACAGCGACAACAGTTCGAGCAGGGATTCGACTTGAAACTACAACAACTTCCCCGGCATGCCTTCTTTATACACCAGCAGCAGCAAAAGCAGGGATTGCACCAGCAACTACACGTTGGTAGTGAACAGCCAGTGCATGAGCAGCACCCATTTAAATTGCAACAGCAACATTCTGGCAATTTGATATCTGTCGAGCATTTGGTGCAACAGCAGATCGATGAACAACTGACGCATGATGATCCGCTGCACATTAAATTGATAGTTAGAATCGGTACTTCTATTTGGTTGCATGCCATTCCAGTGCAAAAGTTGAATTGACCGTAACATTACAATTACTGTATAAGCAAACATACCATAGCCACTTCCACAAGCTACAGGATTTGCGGATTTTCTTGTTTCTGAACAAAATCCAATCCACAAAGTTATGATTAAGGTGAAGATTTTACATAAGCAATAAATAAACCTCATGAAATGTCTTACGTTGGGATTATAGGATCGGGATTTGCAGACACGAAATCGACAATCCTGGCAAATATTGTAGTAAGTTAAGATTTGGTGAGTTGTGAAGTGTCCATATAACAAGAGTTCAATATGCTACAGAAACAAAACAGATGATATACAAGTGTATTGCAAAACCAAGTATTACTCTTTGCAGCATCTAGAAGCAGGTTGAAGTCCTTCCACATATTTCAGTTCTTCCTGTTTGCATAAAAACTCATAAGAAAAATGCAAGTAAATTCACCACTAGCTATCTATGTTTCTCCAACTCTTCGTATTATCTCGTGAAGTACGTGTACCCGTGTCCGACACTTTGATAATTGAATTGGACACCACATGAGCCTATTTTAGTTGAAGTTATTATTTAAGCACCTTTGAGAGAAACAAGTATGAGGGACTTGAAGAGGAACGTATATGGTATATAGATTTATTCTTACTGTATTTGGTTTAATTATAAAGTACGGAGTAATTTACTCTCTCCATCTCATTTTTATTATCCCCTTCTTTCTAAAAATTTATCCCACTTTTATTATCTCTTTTCTAAAGTTAGTAAACAAAAGTTATAACCCCCAATATTGCCTCTAGATTATTAGCTACCACCATCTTCATCTAGAGATGGAAGTGGGCACATCCGCACGTGGGCCGTTGGGCGCATGGCCCATTTTAGCACGGCACGCCTTGGGCCGCAGGCCGTGCCTGGGCCGGAGTTTGAGAAAAAAAACCGTGGCTAGCCCATGCACGGCACGAGCCACTTGGGCACGACACTCCTCGGTACGCTTAAAATACATAGAATTATGGCTAAAGAAGAGGGATTTGTATGGACACGCCCAAGCATGACACGACACGACACATCATTTTCAACTCATAGACACGACACGAAGCCCACATTTGCGTGCCTTAGCCGTGCTACTTTCTTCTCCAAGCACGGTGGGCCGTCACAAGACACGACCCACTTCCATATCTATTTTCATCCCAATGACATTGTCCCCATTCTCTTTCATTCAAGGGGTAGGATTGATATTTTATTACTTTTTCTTAAATCTTTCGAAAATGGAAACTGGGGCAATAAAAGTGGGATGGAGGGAGTAAGATATACTTCAATTATTGGGTTTCAATCATGAGTCTTTTGGTTGAGTTGATTCTGTAATATAATATATATCCTGAGGTCCCAAGTTCAAATCGTTGACGTGTTGTATCTTTTAGGTATGCACAAAATTTTCATTTGTGACGGATTATATTCAATCTGTCATAAATTTGTGTCGGATCAAATAAAACTTACATCAGTAGATAATGCCAAGTTATTTGTGACTTTCTAAACATTCTAATTTTTGTCTTATTTACTCACGTGAGTGATACTTGACCCGTCATAAACTACCGTGGAATAAGACTATCATGTTGGGAGACAGGGCGAAAATGAGAGGTTTGACACTATTTTCATTTAAATAAGGCTACACCAAATTTCAAAACATAATGTTTTACTCACTACTTTGTGTAAGACTGTTTCACTTACCCACTATATTCTATTAAAACGTTTTATAACTCAGCCTTCTTACACAATATTCTAATTAAACATAAATCAATTGAAACAATAGATACTTTTAAACTAAGTGACCAAGAAACTAAGTAACCAAAAGAGTCATATATTCTTTTTCCAAACCCCATAAAAACCTCATTCCCAATACCTTTGCACTTTAGCTACATTTACAGGGTCATGTGACAGAAATTTCATAATTTCTTAAACTAGAAATCTATAAAAATATAAATAAAAATCTTAAATAGTAAATTACCCTGAAATCTTAATATTTAGTTGAGAATATATTTGCTTAATTTGGCAAGGACATACTGACAATTGAAGAATGTTTCTAGTTAAGAGTATACTAAAATTCTCAGATTGTTCTTCCACTCTGTCAATTAAATTACCCACAAAAGAAATGTTGTAGCTTTCCACACATAATTATCAGTCTACTACTATTACTCAACAGTCTTATAAAACAGTGAATCTTGTAGATACAATAATAAGTCAGACAGTAAAAATATGTAAACTGAATAAGTTAAATTATTACATTTTCTTGTAAATTCTGAATAAAAGTACCAACATAAATAAATCATAATCTACTATAATACAATACTAGTACTTGTAAAGTCCATTTGACATAGAGGTTAGTTATTCCATTCAACTCAAACAGTCACATCTCCTTGCGAATTTTAATGTTTCTAAACTTTGACCGTATATATAAAAAATAAAAAAATCGTACTTAAAGTGATGTCTTGAATTTTTTTTAATAATAACCTTAATAATTTATCGCATTGGTATGGTTATGACTTATGAGATCGGTTATCTTTGTCTTAAATAAGATAGACATTGTTTTGGGGTGACTCATAATTAAAATTACGTCCAAGATTATATTGTATGCCTGCTATTGTCAAAATCCTAACCCCAAAAAAGATGCATTCCATCAAAAGACATTTCTTAACTACGTAGTACGTAGCAAGTTTTTTTTTTTAATACTAAAATTTACATTATTTATAACGAATTTTTCTAACATATGTTAATCAGCTAAATAGTGAAACATGGTTGAAAATATTCCACTAATTATGGTAAATAAAAGTTTGTATTTCATTAAATATTCTCAACAATGTTTTTTTATTTAGCTTATTAACATGTATTTTTAGGGCACATATTCGAAATGATAAGTACTCCGTTAAGAATACTAACCTCAAGATAACCTCTTTCTCTTTCAAGCAATTGAAGCCTAGCCCTTTCCTTACGCCTACCATACAAGTCTGGAGGAGACTTGGGGCGCGGTGGTGGGAGCGAATGGACCGTTGCTGAGCCGGAACCCGAACCAGAACCTGAACCCGAGACTGAGCTTGAGCCTAACCCACCACAAGCCATATTTTCTGACCCAAATTTTCAAAGTGATAAAAAATGATATATATACAAGGCCAGAAAGTGAAGAAAGGGCAAGAATGTGTTTCCAAAACTGAATAAGAAGCCGGGGTAGTTACACTATTAGACAGTGAAAAGTGAGAAGAAATGGGCAAACAATATATTTACAATACAAAAGTATGTAGGGCAAGTGAACAAGGGTGAGAAATAACGTTATTATGGTGGATTGGTGGACTGACAACACAATTTAAGTGTAGGTATGAAATGTGGAGACATGAACATTTATGGCGTAGGGAGGTCTTACTCTACTATTGCTATCTTATGCGTCTACGATGAGACTCCCATTATTGAGGCATGTAGCTACTACGGACCCAAATAGTCCTTTATCTAATAATCATGCTCCCTCGCCCTCCAATTTAATTAAACCCGACAAAATTAACCTAACCCGAATGATGCCGACTCAGATCACCCGGCTCAAGCCCAATTCGATACTCATACTCAAAACCCGGGCTTAACCCGACACCCGAATGGACCTGACCCATTATCACTCAACCCGAATGCTTATTGTTGCAAACGGATTATTATCCACGGGTAACTTGATAATAGTTGACCCAAAAATGACCCGAACCCAAAATAACCCGACCTAAACCCGATCCAAAACTAGCAAACCCAAAATTGATTTGACCCTAAACTGACCTGACCTAAACCCAACCCGGTTGACCCGTTTGCCAAGTCTAAATCCAATCAATAACATCTACTTTTAGGTGGTCTTCGATATAACAACACGATCCGTCACCGTCGTAACACAACTCCAATAAGATGGGATGTGTACATTTTGGCCCATTATTTGTTCTCACTCAAACCCAAAAACACAAGACCTTGTTACTAAGTGGTGGGTCAAGTCTGTTACAAACTTTTTAAAAGCTATTTATTCTCCTGACAACTACCTCACATCTCATGGGGTGTTAAAAAATCCCTCACTTAAAGAACACAACGTTCTCGTTGCGCCTAAAAACTGACCATAACCAAGCCCATAATCTCCCGCAGCTAGGTGGGTGACATGGGTACTCCTGACCACAAACTTGCCACACGTTCCCATGATTCCTCTGATACTATTTATAACAATAACCTCATCCGCCACCGTTGTAACACAACCTCAATAAGATAAGATACATACTTTTGGGCCCATTATTTGTCCTCACCTTAAGCCAAAAAAATACGAGGCCTTGTTACTAAGTGGTGGGTCAAGTCTCTTATAAACTTTTCAGAAGCTCTCATGGGATGTTACATTCGAGACGACACTTGGCCTTCAATTTCCTTGATTATACACGATTTTTTTTTTAAAAAAGGATATAATTTTATGGAAGATTCTTTCATAACAAATCTAAATACGTTAATTTTATCTTGCAAAAAAGCGTCAAAGTTTACGAACAAGGCATATTTCTTGTTCGTGACACCCTCCTGGACATCTGTATTCGTTAGGGGATTTCTGCTGGTAACGAGGTGGATATATATTAGTTTGATTGATGGGCACAACAAGCCTCTGTGTCCTGCGGATTTGCTGCTTTATTTTTGGGACAAGAGGTGCAATGTGTGTGTGGATTTGACGGGTCTTCTCATTTGACTCAGTCATGGATGTCTGACTTTGTGCATGGACAGGTGGTGGTTGATGTTGCGCAACGAAAATATGCCAAGCAACGAGGCTTGTGCGCGACGATTGGCTATGGTTTCCTGCCTTTTTATTTCTTTTCGCTTGGGGAGTTGGAAGCGGATGTTGTTGCCTTACTCAAATGGATTTAGAAATTTTCTGTATCTCAGGATGCCGCGGCTCGCGCTGCTGCTCAAATTTTCACTAGGATTAAATTTGTTATTGCAATAGGAGTGAGAGCCCAGATAATATATCGACTACCCACTAATTTCTTGTAAATTTATTTTGTTCTCAATAAAAGTTGCGGTTTATACTAGAAATAATAATAATAATAATAATAATAATATAAAAGATAGTGTCTATTCAATATCTATTATCTCTTAATTTTCGTGCATAAAATTATAGCGGTTGGACGACGCATTGACGTCAGAATACGATATGGACAGTTGAAATGAAATGAACCAGCCATTTTTGTAGGAAACGGAGAGTATCTCTCACTACAGAGTACTTATTACAGATTTCCTTTATTCCATAACTCCATTATAAGATACAGTAGGTCTTACTTGCGACGGATATTTTGTGAGAAGAAATGGGTAGAGGGGACAAGGTGGGCACCCCCCATGTGCTTCTCCACTCACCCTTGATGGGTATTTTGTGAGAGAATATGGTATCCGTCTTAAACTTGCGACGGATAGTGTCCGTCACAAATAAGAATTTGTGTATAAGATAAGGCAAATACTCATTTAAGATTGATATATATCCTTTTGAAGCTTAAAATACAAATTAAATATATCACAAATTCTTATTTAAGACGGAGGTATCCGTCTTAAGCTTAAGACGTATACCATATTCTCTCACAAAATACCCATCAAGGGTGAGTGGAGAGCACATGAGGGGTGTCCACCTTGTCCCCTCTACCCATTTCCTCTCACAAAATACCCGTTGCAAGATCCGACCCGTCTTAAGCAAGACCTACTGTAAATATATCTATATGAGATGAATAAGAAAACACAAATTCTCATTTGTGACGGACCGACCCGTCGCAAGCTTGCGACGGGTCAAATTCCCCTCACAAAGAGCAAGTGGGGGGCAAGTGGGGTGCAAATGGAGCCCCCCACTTGTTTTGCCACTGCTATTTGTGAGGGGGGTTTGACCCGTCACAATCTTGCGACGTGTCGCCCCGTCACAAGCGAGACTTATTGATAAGAAAAAAGCACAACAAATAAGGAAAAGTAAGAAATTTGTCTTATATACCCAAGTGTGATAATATTTGATTCGTTTTAGTATCAAGACGGATATCGGAAGTGTTAAGTCATATCCTATTCTTTTACACAAATTCTTGTTTGTGACGGGCAGTATCCGTCACAAGTTTGCGACGGGTACCACTTCCCCTCACAAATGACCCATTTAAGGGAAAAGGGGAAGCACATGGGGGGTGCCCCACATGTTCCCTCTACCCATTTTGTTAGAGGAAAAACCCGTCGCAAGGTCCGACCCGTCACAAGGGAGACCTACTGATTCTTTTGGACATAATTTTTTACTTTTCTAAATTTTTCTAAACTGAAATTTATAAGATTTGAAATTAACTTTAAAGAGTTGACATTTTCTAAATTGAAGTGAACTTAGTAATTTTGAAAAAACAAAAACCTAAATGACTTGTTATTATATTGTTATCAAAACAATGAGTAATAATAGAGTATAAAGTTAATTTATGTTGCATAACGACAACACTATGCTAATTTAATGTTAATAGACTATAACTTTGATGTAATCCTCTTCATTTTTTCTCTAAATACCCATATTTTAATTTATTTTTCCTTTCTATAAATTTAAGCATTACTTTTATGACATAATTGTAACCATAAGATCATCACAAAATTTAATCTGGACCGTTTATAAAAAATGGAGGTCCATTTCTTTGATAGAAATAGAAGGATATTTACACCAACGTACTTACATTAAATTTAAGAAACATACTCCATCGTCTTAGTTAATAATTTTCACTTATTTTATTTTTCCCTCACAAAATAAAGTAAGGGATTGTTTGGTTACCCACTAAATAACATAGGAACTTAAATTCATGTGAATTGTAAAATGGGCATGTTGTTTGGTTGCCCCAATTCACATGAATTAGAAGTTCCCATGAATTCCAATTCCTCCATAATGGAGGAAGTGGCTTACCTAGGTCCCCCTAGGTAAGTTGGAATGCCTATATGAATTACACTTCCTCCATGGCAACCAAACACTATTTACTAATTCACATGAATTCTAAAATCATGTGTTTTATGACTTCCTAGGCAATACAAATTCCCACATGCAACCAAACAACCCCTTTAAGTAGTAAGTAGTCCAAATGCTATCATAAAATGGGTTCATTTTGGAAGGAGTTGTTATCAAGTTATTGGGAGATAACCAATAGGAAAGACATTTACGTTTAACACTACACTTTAAGTTGTAAGCTCAAATAGCAATATTATGGTTACTATTGTTGGAATAAATCGTTTATTTAGATTTTGGAGAAATATGAAGAAGATTTTTCGTCCGAGTTGTCTTGGATCCTCTTTTTTTTTTTTGATGAAATGTAAGTTTTTCATTCAAATGAAAATATCGTAACCATACATGGATTAACACAGTCCAAATAGGACTCAACCCAAAGTTTATTTAGTTTTGATGAAATGTAAGTTTGTCTTGGATCCTCCATATATATCAAAGTCTTTAATAGTTGTCACGGACTGGAATTTGGATGAGGGATGCCCTCTTTTACGGATTGATTTATGGCTTAGCTGTTCGGGTTGTCGGTCTCTTGCCTGGTGACGTTCGTCTTAAAAGTATATTGTGAAAGAGAAAAAGAATAGGAGAATAATCAGTCCTAAGAAAGATTATAGCAAATGGGATGAATCTCCTTTCGCAACTTATCTACTTGTTCGTCAAGTAGATCTTTCTCCCATAAATTTCTACGTACGTCTTCGTGGCGTAAATCTGTCTTGTTGTAGGTACTTCTCCGAAGTTATCCTAATTAAGAAGAAAAAAGAATGCTTGTTCATTGAGCCAGCTCCGACCGTCCCCTCAAGAAGCTTATTTCGTTCGTCAACCTAGCCCTTAGTTTAATTTATTATGTGAATATTGTAATAATAAAATCCAACTCTAAGAGTCGGATTCGTACTAGTAAGCTACTACTTTTTACTGCTGGCAAAAAAAAGAAAATAAAAAGAATAGTTGTAAAGTGCAATAAAGTAGTTTGATTACTATATCATCTCAAATTAAATACTTAGAACTTATCTTGATACTATTCTCCACTGAGAATTACTATCTACCTTCTCTTTCAAACCTTGTCTTCTACCTTCTTGTCTCACAATCGATTAAAATACCCTTTATTTAGCTTGATTCACTTGACTTTTGACCCCACACGATAAATATTACTGTAACCGATTGTGAGAGGGTAAAGGCAGAAGGTTGGAAGGAGAAGGTCTGTTAGAAATTAGGGTGCACAAGAAACAAGATTTGACAATAAAAACAACAACACTCAATCGATTGATTGCTTTCCTAATAGAGCAATTCGACCCTTATAACTGTGTTAGGGTTGTTCCGAATTTTCTACCGAGATAAGACGTTGTCCCTCTGAAATCGACACTTAAATCAGAGATATAACTTAGATATTTTGTTTGTAGTTTGTGTTTTATTCTAGATGCAAAAGATGTGATAACTCTGTGTGAATTAATCTTCTCATTCCATTTATTTATATATATAAAGAATCAGGGAAACATGGTATTAATTCTGAAGAGTTGCAACTCTTCTTAATTCTGTTAATCAATCCAAATGAACCCCCATCAGGGACCACGTGCGTCCCGAACCCTTAAACCAGGGCGCTTCGCCCCTGGATCTAGACCCGCTCACCGGGCAACGAGACCCCCAGTCTTAATCGTTTGAAACAAAACTATACCGCAAACTCGTAAATAATTATAGAAGCGTACACACTGTACTACCCGAACTTATTATATTATAACGAATTTTCTCATCCGTGAACCAAAACCAAAAACACTAAAATGTAACCGGTAATTACACTTAAATTATCTACAAGATCCATAACAATCCTCTTTTGCATTAGTAGTGCATAAATTATAAGCGAACATAGTAAACCTCACATCATTTTAGAGGATTAAGTTGAAGAATTAAGAAGTCTAAATTGAAGATTAATACTATTAATTACTACTCCGCACTTTTTATTATTAGGGCTCAAATGGAATTTAGGAGTAAAGTCTAAACGTAAAATTATTGGTGAGTTTTGAGACAAGAGTCACTCAATACTAGCAATAATCTACCAACATCTTAAGTTGAGTATTAATTTAAGACTCAACTTAAAATTTTAAGGGACTCTTGACATACTTTTTTAGGGATGTCATCTAACGAATAACTTTTATGGATTAATTTTTTCTTTTTTCTTTTTCCTTAAAATCTTACAAGAAAGGTAGAGGGAAAAAGTAAAGTCTGCGATACGTCTGAGCGATGATGTATAAAATCTAAGGTAGGTCTAAGAAGAGTAAATAATTAAAAAAATAGTTAGTGAAAAAGCGACGTAATTGAATCGTAAAGCTATGAAGAGTCTTATAGATAATCATACTCCAAGTTAACAATAGCAAGGATTTATAGACACTAGTAAAATATTTTGAATAATGTGAAAATAGTGACATAACAATGGAAAAATGTGCGCTGCAGCAGCAATATCTTACACAAAGACACTCACTCACTCACTTTCTGATGGTGCATGCTGTACGTACGTGAACTTGTACAGTTTGTTTTTGTTGCAGAGTATGGCAGGTTAGAAAAGGGCGATAAGCACGACGTCGTACTCTGATAAATACACGTGAAGCAGTAAAGAGTTTTTCTCATATATATGGTCCGTTCGTCAATATCATAAATAAGTTTCTTATTTTTGTTGCACAAGTTCTCATTAAAGACGGATATTATTCGTCACAACCTAAAAAGTGAAAACAGATACTGTGCCCGTCACAATATGTAAGTAGATAGGGCAAGTGAATGACAAATGAATCCCCCACTTGCATATTGTGAGACAGCATTATCCATTTTCAACTTGTTACGGATAGTGACCGTTTTCACGAGTTGTTTTCATTGAGGGGGCATCTTACAATAAGTGAAGACTGTGTTTTTAGCTAAAAAATGACACACCTAAGTATACATAATGTATGTTGAGATAAGTTCTTTTGATGAGCTATGTTCTTTTGATGAAGATAAGTATTTCATATACCGATTATTTGTTTAACTCTGCTTTTGGCACAATTATTAAGGAGATAGTAGAGGACCATTTGTGGTTATACTTGGTGGATAATAGTCCAATTGGGTGATCAAATTACTCATAGACTACCATCCTAATATAGAAAGGTAAACAAATGAATGAGACACCCTAAAATGAAAATGGTAAACAAATGACCGGGACGGAGGGAGTAATGTTTTCCTTGTGCTACGAATGTGTGTGTTCTCAAGTATGTATAAGTTCAAAGGATATTTAATGAAGATAAGAAGCTTGAAGAGAAGTGTATTGTTGTTTAGTGTCATACGTGTTGTAAAAGTAAAGAAACGAGCAAATTTATTAATGAGCAATAATTGACCAGACCGATGAATTGAGTCAATTGAGATCTGCTTTATGGGCACTACTGTAAATATTTTCCAAACTCTTTACGTAAAAGATATTTCGAAATAAAATATTTTATAAACAATACTAGATTTCATGCCCGTGCGATGCACGGGTCTACGTTAATGTCATTTTCATAATTATCCTATAACAATTAACTTGGAAAAACAAACTTTTGAAATTTTAAGACTATAATAAAATATATTCCGTAATGTTTAAGAAAATAATATTAATATATTGATTCAACTTCTATTTTAAACATATTTTACCAACCTTGCCAGGAATCAAGTTATATTTTATCTATATGACTCGATAAATGATCCAAGGTACCTAAGAATTAAGCTCTCTAAGACAATTCCTAATAGAATCAAAAGATTTTGGGTTGATCACTCTACCGGTAATTGTCCGATATGGGGCAATTCTACTATTTATAGGTATTAGTATCTTAACCACACTTACATTAATTTTCAAGGTGAGATATATAACATACTAAGAATCACACTAAGTATGTACAAATAATATGAGATTTTATACTATAATGATAACATTTTTTTTACTACGAATCTTATAATTAGATTATTTTCATAATTAATACAAAATTTTAAGAGCTCTCGAAAATAATATTTGACAGACTTAAACGATTTTGGATTGATATCTAATTCCAAGTACGACTCTTATGTATAATCGCATGATCACTCCAGCTTATGATATTTCTCCGATGTGGGAGAATTCCTATATTTATACATAGTATATTACCCACAGTTACATTATTTTTCAATGTGGGACAAATAACATATTTAGTTATACACCATTAAAATTATTATTTATGATATTTTCTTAAATTTTTATTTATGATATTTTCCTTAATTAATTTTGATGATGTAAATTTCATTAAGGCGGGGATATAATACAAACTTTTAAGAGTTCTGTAAGATAATACTTAAAAGATTCAAAAGATTTTGGGTGAATATCTGACTTTGAAAGATGACTCATTTTCACAATATTTTTTTTGTGAAATGAAATGTAAAAGGTTTTATATAAAAATTATAAGCATCACTTGAATATAATATAGGAAATGTATATTAAAATAAATAAAATATTTTTCACTTTATTTTTTTATGATACATTCCTAAATTCATTTTTGATAATGTAGGTTTCACTAATGTTGATACAAACTTTTAAGAGCTCTCTAAGATAATCTATAAGAGACTCAAAAGATTTGGGTTGATATCTAAGTTCTAATGATGACTTCTATTTATAATTATAGGATCTTCCCACCTTAGGATAATTTTACGATTTGAGACAATTATACGTAGCATATTTACCATACTTGTATTATATTTCAATGTGGGAGAAATAACTTATTAAGTAGTACACCATCAAAATTATTACTTATATAATACTTTCCTAAATTTCCTAAATTAAGTTTGATGGTTTACATTTCATTATTGTGGAGATAAAATACAAACTTTTAAGAGTTCATTAAGACAATATTTAAGAGACTAAAATGACTCCAATTCATAATCATATTTTTTATCACTCCACCTCATGATATTTTCCGACATAGGATAATTTTATAATTTACACTTAGTATATATATTTATCACAAATACATTATTTTTCAATGTGAGACTAATAACACATTAAGTAGTTTATCATCAAAATTATTATTTATGATACTTTCTAAATTAATTTTTAATAATCTAAATTTCACTATTGTGACGATATAATACAAATTTTTAGAATTATTCAACACAATACTTAAGAGACTTAAAAAATTGTGGGTTTATACCTAAGTTCAAGGATGACTACTATTTATAATCATAGAATCACCATATGCATGTTATAGTAATTCTTTGATGTGGGACAATTTACTATTTATATGTAATATATTCACCATACATACATAATTCTTCAATGTGGGACTAATAAAAAACTAAATAGTACACCATCTTTTTCTATATTAGAATAATAAAAGAATATTTTAAAGGTCACTTATAATATTTTAAAAGTCTTTTATTAACAATATTAAAAAGATGATCATATTAATGATCACTCCACCTTATGATAATTTTTCAATGTGGGACAGTTTTACTATTTATACATAGTATATATTCACCAGTCACCATAACTACATAGTTTTTCAAATAACACATTAAATAATTTATCATCAAAATTATTATTTATGATAATTTTCTAAATTAAATTTTAAAAGATGTAAATTTAACTATTATTTAGATTATAATAAAAACTTTTAAGAGCTCTTTAAGACAATATGTAAGAGGCTCAAAAGATTTTGGGTTGAAACTTTATTTCCAAATATGATTCCTATTTGTAATTATAAGATCACCTACCTTATGATAATTTTATGATGTGGGATAATTCTACTATTTATATAAGTAATATATTCACCATACCTACATTATTTTTCAATGTGGGACAAATAATATACTAAAAATTACACCAAGTATGTGCAAATAAATAGTATGAGTTTCTATACTTTCGAGTTTTTTTTACCACGAATGTAACTATATTATCTTCATAATTTTTGTAATGATACTTAAATTTTTTTAATAATACTTTTCTAAATTAATTTTTGATGATGTAAATTTAACTTTTAAGAGATCTCTAAGACAATACTTAAAGACTTAAAAGATTTCACTTTGATATATAAGGTCAAATGATGATTCCCATATATAATTATAGGATCACACACCTTATGTTAATTTTACGATGTGGGACAATTTTACTATTTATACATAGTATATTCATCACATCTACAAACTTTTAAGAGATCTCTAAGACAATTTTTAAGAGATTCAAAAAAAATTGGGTTAATACCTAAGGGTTAAGGACGACACCTATTTATAATCATAGGATTAGCCACTTTATGTAAATTTTTCGATGTGGGATAATTCTACAATTTATACGTAATATGTTTACCACATCTACATTATTTTTCAATGTGAGAAAAATAATATATTAAGTAGTACACCATCTTTTTCTTTAAAATATATATTTCTATTATTTTTATTATATATAATAATTAAAAAATTATCTACTTAATTTTTTATATCCAAAGTATTATTTCTGAAACTTTCCTAAATTAGTTTTTTATGATGTAAATTTTACTATTGTAAAGGTAATAATACAAACTTGTAAGAGATCTCTAAGATAATACTTAAGAGACTCAAAAGATTTTGGGTGAATACATAAGTTTCAATTATGACTCCTATTTATAATCATAGGATCACCGTACCATATCTTAAGGTAAATTTTCGATGTGGGACAATTCTACTTTTTATATGTAGTATATTCACCACACCTACGTTATTTTTCAATGTGGGACAAATAACCTACTAAGTACTACATCATATTTTTCTATAAATTAATTATTTCTTGAATACTACTAAACCATTATACTAATATTAGAATAATAAAAAATATTTTAAAAGTCATTTATTTAATTTTCATATACTTAGGTTATAGTTATATGATATTTTAAATGATATGGTAGTAAAAAAAATACAAAATTTATACTCTGATGAAAGCATTTTTCGTTAAGAATCCAAATATATAAGTTTCGAAATGTTTTGCATTATAATTTTTTTGTCAGATTGATAATCAATTTTTTCGTACGTAAATAATAATTGTGATATTAAAAATATTACATAGTATCTTTTTCGTAATCTAGGAAGATCTTAAAATATACTTTCCAAAAATTGAAAAAGATGATGTTGACCAATAGAATTGCTCGAAAAAAGCCTCTTTTATATATATATATTGATTATCTTTGAAAAAAACTTTCAGTTTATAATAAAATTTGAGGATCAAAATCTTGGAAATTGTTTTTGCTTGGAGAAGAAGTAAAAAGATTTTTTTGTTATCTTAAAATATTCTATAATTATGTTCTCTAGATATATTATCTTTTTGCTTTATTTCAGGAGATTTCGTTATTAACACTTCTCCAATAAATACAAAACTATTATTTCAGAAATAATCATCCTTTTCATGTGCTTTAACGTTTTTTGCAAAATTGGTATTCATGCTTTAAACTTTTAAATTCATTTTGTAAATATTTTCTGAAATGGTGTATGTCCATCGGATTGAACAGTTCGTCTGACTGTTCAATTTGCGACTCTATTCTGTATTGCTCGATTCTCTTGCTTATAAGGAATTCAATTTCGTCTCTATTAGTCTTATATGAAGACATTGTAAAAGTGACACATTTGATTGTAATATTTCATATCTAAAGAGAGAGCTTTGGGGTGCTAAGAGTTTAGTACTCGAATCTACACAACTAGAGTTAGTTGTGGGGTGTTGGGGGTACAAGGGGTTTTGTACTCGCACTACTACAAAAACAGGCTATGACAACGGTTAAAAACCGTTGTAATATTAAAAAGCGGACGTTGTTAAAGCCTCCGTTGTTAAAGGTTTTAACAACGGTGCCGATTTAATGAAAATACCGTTGTTAATAGTTTTAACAACGGTAAGAAGTCGTTGTTATTACTAGATAACTGTTGTTAAAACGTGTGAATAATTATGGTGGGAAAGATACGAGAACGGTTCTATTAAATTAAACCGTTGTTAAAGGTATGATTAATTTTGGTGGGAAAGATTATAACAACGCTTTAATTTTTCAAACCCGTTGTGAATATTGTTAATTACAACGGAGTATAATAAAGAAGCCGTTGTGGAAAGTTTTAATAACAACAGGTATTCTATAATACACCGTTGTTAAAGGTATGATAAGTTTTGGTGGGAAATATGTTACAACGCTTTTAATGAATTTTGAAAAACCGTTGTTATTATTTTTATTATTGTTTTTGAAAAAATTGTAATTTGTTCCCCTGCCACCAGTGAAAATCCTGCATAAATCAGCAGCAGTAGCAGCAGCACGCATCATAAACCAATTTCAGAAGCAGCAAAATGATATATCTATATATAAATCAGAGCAATTCATGTATTCATGGGCAATTCATGTACATGGCAATTCATGTACAGCAGCAGCAAGATGATATATACAACCAAAATGATCTCTTTCAGAGCAATTCATACTTACAACTTGCTCTAATTAATGACTTATACAAATTAAAGTTCCCTATCTGCTTCCAAAATAATCTAAGTTTCATTTATTCTTTGTTTGTTCAAGGACGTATTTGCCCAACAAGTCCCTTACCTCGTCTATATTGTGCTTAGTGTACTCAGGGACATGTGGCGTGTTGATTGAATACTGCGGATAAAACAAATAAAAGACATCGATCAGTAGGGTAACAACAGTATAGGCATATCATACATAATTAGCAACATCGATCATATATATATAGCAGAAAAGATATCAGCTCTAATAAAAAAAAGTAAATAATAGCTACATTAAACTACTAACTCTTTCTGGAATGCTGATATATCTTCGCCTAATAATCTCCAACATGAAACGACAAACGTAGTATCCACATTGGATGCTATCCGGCTGTTTAGGGACCTATTATTACATAATAAACGAAGAGACGAGAAGGCAATTACCAATTAGTTTAATGCGTAATTAAAAAAGACAGATGTATATGCGTAATTAGTTTAATACACTTAATTATTAAGGTATTGTATTTGCGCGTACGTACCCCTGTTATCGTAATAAAAGTAGGGCCATCATCAGAATATTCTGTCGGTTGATTGCCGGTTGCTCTTTTCTTCTCAAAGGCCCTTTAAAAAAGGAAAGAGGCCGAAAGTCACATAAACTTACTTAATAATAATAAATGAAACTTAATATTATATGTGCCAAATCATCATCAGTATTATAAACTTACTTAATAATCAACATCTTAAAGGTCTCGGATGGTTGTCTATGCAAAGAGTCCAACCAAAATACTTTCTTCGTGGTCGGATTGATCGCTGCTAGCACCCAATGTCTCCTAGAGATCGAGAGACACATCATTATTAACAAGCACAACATGCATCATAACCAAACATATAAAACTGCAATTGTATTTGGAATCGTAATATTAATTATATATTACCCGGCTTCATTATAAGGGGCAAAAATGAGCTTATTGTTTTTCGCCAATTCCCCAGCAATATAATTTACACGTTCTTCATACGAAAACATCTCGATATGCATAGATAAAACATTTGGGCACATGAATCCGTATTGAGGAAGTGGATTAATATTGGTCTCGGCGGGGATCACAACCGAGTTCAAGTACCTACATGCCGGTTTTAATTCCGATATTATAAACACTATATCTTACTTAGTCAGAATATTAGAATACTGCATGATTTAATTTATTAAGAAACTTACTTCATCCAAACATATAGGTGTTGGACATCAATCTCGTCAAGGCCAGCCCAAACGGCTAGCGTTTCCCAATCCAGCATTGCTTGGCGTTCTACCCCTACAATATCATTCTCGAGCGGAATAACTATTAATTGCTCGCTTGCTATGCGTCTCTCAGCCTCCTTATAAAGCTCCAGCATCGCCACCGTTCGTACTTTTTCCATGTAAACGTTCCCATGATATTTAGTACCGGATAGACTCCTGACCTCTTTCAGCTTGGGGAAATGATGCGGTGTGCTACCTTTCACAACCTACATGTGGCTAACTAAATTAAGTTGCTCTTTCAATGATGAGGCGATAGTAGAACTTAAAATATAAAGAGAGTTGATTAAATACCTCATCAAGTTGTTGTATTGACGAGGTAGTAGAAAGATTATTGTCTATCGAGTTAGACTTATCCATGTTTTTTGTTACCTACAAAACAAAAATAAAACATAGTATAAATTTCACTATTTATGAAGGTGATGAACAAAGACAAAAGGCGGGTTAAATTAGATGTATTTTTCTAACCCCGTCTACATTCTGTTGAATTTTACAATCACGAGCCAAGAAAATGTGGCTTTGAGGCCATTGGACAAAACATTTAACCGCATCTGCCAGTATTACTATGTCGTCGCGGACTGGGACGGGCAGTTTACGGGTTCCATAGCCCTTCACGACTCCCACTATCCCCACTTTTGCATGCTTCGGCAAGAGTCGTACGCCATGAACCAAGATGGTTTCCGCTGAGTCCTTGGGCTTTGGGTATACGAAACCCCGAGCAACAATCACATTCTCTTTGAATGAAGGGTCGGCGAGACGAACAACTACCCGCCTTTTTGTGGCCTGAAGAATACACATTATTTACTAAATACCAAAATATAATAGATATCATAAATGATCTATATTGAGTATATAATGTAAAGTTAGTTACAAGTATTTATTGTTGGTGGGTAGGCTATTATACTTGAACATGTCCAGACCAGATTTAGCACTGACAACATATACTAACTTCTTATATTCTACATACCTCCTTATTGTCACCCGTCTTCTCAGCCGGCTCCTCAAGTTGCGTCCCCTTTTCAGAGTTATTTACCTTATAAAATTAATTAACCAATCAAAGGCATGCAATGGCTGCTGGAAAGAACAAATGCAGAGGTTCAAAATGGTTAAGTCGTATTTACCTTATCGGCTTGAGGTATCAAAACCTCAGCAGCATTAGGTACCTCACCCGTCTCCTCAAGTTGCGTCCCCTTTTCCGACTCATTTACCTAATAAAATAAACCAATCAAAGGCATGGCTGCTAGAAAGAACAAATGCAGAAAAAAAAAATCATATTTACCTTATCGGCTTGAGGTATTAAAACCTCGACAGCAGTAGGTACCTCACCCATCTTCTCAGCCGTCTCCTCATGTATTGGCAAGGTAGTAGTGTCTGCCTCTTGGCAAATCTGTTGCACTACCTCACCCTTTTTAATGACATCCTCCATCATCTTCAATTCTTCTTCGGAAGGCTTGCCTCCAGAATTCATCTTCAGTATCACGGAGGCCAATAACTGAACCTGCACGCCCAAAATGTAGAATCAGCAATTTGTTAAAACAATAACATGTGAATTTTAAATGACAATAACAAATGGTATACGTACCATGTCAGCCTTCCCCTTATTTTTCTTCTTCTTGTTCGAGCTAGTTGTCCCATAATATTTCGTGACTCCGACATGTAATGGGACGCCCCTCAATCGACCTGGATGCTCGGGACGGCCGATCGCTCTAGCAAGAACGTCGTCACGACCACTCGGAGTGAATTTCCCTTCCGCAACCTCCTTCAGAACATTCTCCTATAATATATTAAATAAACTTAATTTAATTTTTGTTACTAAAATAAATAGATAGTTAGACATACAAGAATTGAACAATAAAGTTATTAAAAACCCGTCTTAATAAAAATAATACTTACTATGTTGGCCAAGACTTCCTGATCATATTCGTTACATGTTCGGGATCCTTTAGGCGTGTGCCCTTCTTTATAAGTTACGTGCCGATTCAAGTCGGTCACACCTTTTGACACCTACACGTTAACTCAAAAATAATATATGTATACATGTATATCAAGTCCAAGTATGATTAAAAAAATCTAATATATAGATGCTACTTACGAGATTTTCTTCTATCAATCTGTAACCGCCTCGAGAACCATAATATACCCCCCGCTTCTGTGAGATGTTAGCACGATTTCTGGCGCTAACGCTCTTCAAATCATATAAAATCGCAAGTAGATGAGACAATTAGAAAATTATAGATACAAGTAGAGTTTTAGAAAAATGTAACCTGAAACTTTTAGAAAAATGTAACCTGAAACTTTTAGAAAAATGTAACCTTAAGTAGAGTTTTACAAAAATGTAAACATATGACATGGATACTTAACCTGAAACTTTTCAGTAGCTCGTTTCGCCTTATAATTATCCCATTGTTGCTGAGTGATGTGGGGGTACTTTGTCGGTGGGCTCTTATGCATCTGCCCCGTCTCCTTGTCCACATACAAGTGTAATTTGGCAAGGTCACACCTCCACTGCCTTAAGACTGCCGCTGCCTTACGTAATAGATACTTATCATGGCAGTCTGGAATATCGAAAGCTTCCTGCATCATCATCATATATACTAATAAGCGGCTGTCTAATATCATACCTTTACACGAACCTTTATACGGCTTCCTGCCTTATGTAATAGTAACTTATGCAAAATAAAATGGTGTTTAGCTAAAGATATTATCATACCTTTATACGTTTCAAGAGTAAGTTCTGCAATGAAGGATTTATATTCCTGAAATCATCTAAATCTATAGGCACAAACTGTTTGGTTGTAACTCCAATCCAAGTGGCTAAATGGCTAGCATTTGGACCAGTAGGAACACCTTTCACACTCCATTTTATTTCCATCGGCGTTTTTGCCGCTATAGCTGCAAGGGCTGCAGAGCACTTCGAAGCACCCCTCTCACCAGGCTTATCCCCCTTATCATTGTTTTCTACTCTTTTCCGTTTTTCACCCATGATAATCCTAAGACACTAAGACCTTCAAAAGAAATGAAATAGTAACGGAACAGAGTCATGCATACAGCGATTCTAAAACCCTAAGACCTTGAAATGAATGAAATAGTAACTGAACAAATAAAGAGTCATGCAGAGATTCTAAAACTCTAAAAACTTAGAAAGGAATGAAACTAGATGATAAAGAGAACGATAAATAGAAAATGAAAACAAAAAGATGAACTTCAATCTTAAAACCCTAAAGACGAAACACAAAAATTACCTGATAAAGAAAATGAGAACAGGGTGATGATAAAGAGAACATGATGATGATCACGAGTACGAGGAGGATGATGATGATACTAAACTGCAAGATTTGTGTTGTAAACGAGGATGATTGTAAACGAGGAGGATGATGATGATAATGTACGTGTGTAAAATTTACTCTATAGGATTGTAAATTATTTTTTATTAAGAGAAACTAAAGGGTTTATTAAGAGAAACTATTGACAACGGTTATCCTATAAACCACCGTTGTTATAGAGTAATAACAACGGTTAAATAACACCCGTTGTAGAAAGTAATAACACTAAGACAACGGTTTATTTATTATAAACCGTTGTTGAAAGTAATAACAACGGTGAATTTCTAAAACACCGTTTTTATAGATTATGTATATTTTTTTTAATTTTTCAGATACGCGCGCGCGGTATTAAAATTTGAGGCACGAAATAAACTCATTAACTTTGCTCTAAATTAATTTATTTAACTTTGCTCTAAATTTAATTTAATTTATTTTACTTTGCTCTAAATTTTATATTATAGGCGTAAGTTACGTTTAATTATTAGCTCGGATCGGGTTTGGCCTGGGAATCAATTCCAATCGGGTTAGATTCGGCGGGTTTGTAATTAATAACTTTATCGATCGGGTTAGTTATTAATTATTTTTAGTTTTTGGTTCAATTACCTCGAATCGGGTCATTTTCTTTTTAATTAAGGAACTGGTTATTATAATTATCATGCATCACTAGTTAACCTGAAACTAATCGATCGGGTGGCCAGGCCAGCAGTTACGGATCGGGCAATCCACTTTCTAGATCAGAGCAAGCGTAGCTACGTACTTCAATTCGGGTCGATCGCTTTTGGGCCGGGTCGGGGGCACGTGTCATTATTAATTACCTCGTATATATATATGTACTACTTATTGCAATAATATTGATGATAATTAATATAATATTGATGATGATATATATATATATATAATAATTAAATGATGATGACTTCCGGATCTCTAATTAACGACGCTCGTACTACAATTTGCAATAATATAAACAAATAAATGGTTATTATATATAATATATATATGTATATATATTATATTGTTGTGTATGTATGTATGTACATACGTTTTATATAAACAAATAAATGGTTATTATTAATAATAATAGGCCATATTATTCCGATCAGGTAGTTAGATTCGTCGGGCCGTTTTTGCATCACAAACCTGAAACTGTCCGACCCAAAATTAATTAGCTCGCTAGTATCGGGTTATTTTATTTAATTCGATAGAAATCATTATTTATTATCCGCGTGATGATTATTAAGTATCATTTTCGGGTCGGATCACTTTTAATTATTAAGTATCATTATTAGTATACGTGTGTTACTTCAAAACTAACCCTAAACCCTAAACCCTAAACCCTAAACCCTAAACCCTAAACCCTAAACCCTAAACCCTAAACCCTAAACCCTAAACCCTAAACCCTTTTTTATATACTTCTATATATATATAGTAGATTATCGCTATTGATCAAACATCAAAATATTGAACATCAATTCAAACACTTTAAACAACATTCTTTCTCATTGATTTCATTAGGAATAACCTAGATTTTATATTAAAGTACATTACATTCATCCGACATCAAATAAATAAAGATGTTAAATAATCCGGAACAATTCCGGTTAAGAGTAAAAAGCTTTTCTCACACTGCCACCAACAATCCGGAACAATATTGATGATACTGATGACTTCCGGATCATTAACCTCGTATTTTGCAATAACAGATTCAATGTCTGCAAGTACACGTCTTGCATGTGGAGATAAGGTAGGACGGGTACAGCTCAACATATCTCTTGCGGCATCCAACCTCCGAGTATAAGGCCGACGTGGGTAGCCAGAGGACGATGATGATGACGACGCTTGGTTGACAAGTCGGACTGCTTCACGCCTCTCAATCCAATAATCCCTTCGATGTTCAATGGATCCTTTAATCAATGGGTGATGATCAGCGGGAACTACGGCAAGAGCCTCCTCCTCATCTGCAATCAATTTTGTAAGGGTCGTCTCATCGTTGGGAAGGTTAACTGCTGCCATTGATGATATTAATTTTAGGGTAGTTATGTAATATTTAAAGGAGGGGTTTTGAGGCTGTATTTATAGAGGGGTTATGCTGCCATTGATGATGTTCAATGGATGCTTTAATCAATGCTGGTTCTGCTGTTGTTTATTCACGGGTTTGGACTGCAATATCTTTTAATTAAAAATAATAATATTGAGCAATAACAACGGTTATTGGTACAAAAACCCGTTGTTATTACGCAATAACAACGGTTATTGGTACAAAAACCCGTTGTTATTACTAACCACAACGGTTTTCGTTACCACAACCGTTGTGATAGGGTTACTGCACATTGCAGTAAATGCATTGACTGCACATTGCAGTAAATGCATTGACTGCACATTGCAGTAAATGCATTGACTGCATATTCACACATTTACTCAATCAATAACGTACTGCATGCATGTGAATGTATAGTCGTTTTGGGAACCAATGCATGCATGTGAATCAATGCCTTCATGTGAACCAATGCATGCATGTGAATAAATAACTCCAATAAATAACTCTCTATAAATACAGCCTCAATACAAGCAGGTTATCAACCACATACAAAATTCCCAACTCTAATCAATATCATATTTGCTAAACCATACAAAATTTCCCAGCCTCAATACTAACATCAACCATACAAAATGTCTGGAACTTTTACTAAACCATATGCTTGCATCATGAAAGAAATGCCTTGTCATATTGAGGGTGGCTACGTTGTGTGTAAAAGTTACAAAAAACTCCGTGATACGCTTATTCGAAATGGCTATTTAATCAGGAAGATGTGGCCAAATTATCATCGCAGGCACTTTACAGGGGAACTCGTTTTCGAGTTTGGGATGTCGGATGCTCATCGTGCGTCCGCATTCAAACTGGCAAGAATGTTTGACAAGGCCGGGCATGGGCGAAAAGATTTTATTGAGAGCACGGACCACCAGCCTGGGCCATATCTATGGGTGGCTTCCGAACATGACCGTTACCGTTGGCCAAATGGGGTCGACCTCGTTGAAGTGACCCAGGTAGAGCAGTGGGAAGGGTTGGCTCTGGCCGAGGCTGACCCGATTGATGCATATGCTCTAGCGGTGGCAGCTATCCGGGAGATTTACCCGGACTCAATTTAGTTTGTTGTTGTTGTTTGGTTGTAGTTGTTTTTGTTGTTTGGTTGTAGTTGTTTGTTGTTGTTTTGGCGCCATTTGTGTGTGGCGCCGTTTGAACTTATTATTTAATAATATTAATGTTGATACGTTAATTTGTTTTTTGACTTAAGTTTAGAAGTAATTAAACTAATTCAATTCAAAGCTATTCAATCGATAAAGCAAAATTAGAATTGAATGACATTCAGGAAATGACATTAACAAATTTGCTAATAAACGACATTGATTGGTGAAAATAATAAACGACATTCAGGAAATGACATTCACAAATTCAAGAAATAGTTCACAAATTCACAAATTCAAAAATAATAAGGGAGATGATGACAGAAAAATGATCGCTTTGTGATAGAGTTTTTGTGTTGCAGTACAGTCGTATTATTAGTGTGTGTGTTTCCTATCTACATATATTGACAACGGTTATCATAATCAAACCGTTGTGATAGAGTAATGACTACGGTTATAGTAGTCTACCCGTTGTAATTAGTAAACACTATGACAACGGTTTATGGTTAATAACCGTTGTTATTACTAACCACAACGGGTATATTTACAAAAACCGTTGTTGTTGCTTACATTTTTTTTTTTTAATTATAATTAGAGACAGCAATATCATAAGTACTATACACTGCAATAATAATCAGCAGAAACCAACAAAGACAGCAATATCATAAGCACTATACACTGCAATATCAGCAGAAACCAAAACATGGAGACTGTATAATGAATGACCAAAAGCTAAATAATTTGGGAATCTTCAACAATGACCAAAGCTAACAAAAACTAAAGACAATACCACCTCAGGATCGGGGACGTTTCTTGCCCGACATAGTTTCTTCGTTAACCCAAATACCTTCACCATGATCATCACGCATATAGATGCTTTCAATGTTATCATGATCAGTGTCAACATTGTCGAAATAAGATACAGTGGAAGAGTGATCCATTCCCTCAAACACGACATCCTGATCATTATCCCCACCATTATCGGGTGCACCCCGTCTACTCCTTATAGATAGTACAACAGACCACTTTCTTATCCATAGGATCGGTGACATAGAACACTTGTTTAGCTTGGGATGCCATTATGAAAGGATCATCCTTATTATTGCCAACCTTATCCAAATTGACCAACGTAAATCCCATTTTATCCTTTCGAACACAATTGTTGTTGTTATCAACCCAGTTACATCGAAACAGAGGTATTGTGAAATCAATGTAATCTAATACCAATATTTCTTGAATAACACCATAATAAAGGCATTTTCCCCAAATAGGGTTTTTATCTTTTGAAGTAGCAAAGTGCATTGCCTCAAATTCAGAACTCACACCACTATTTTGCATTGTGCTCAACTCATCTTGCTCGCGGGTGTAAAAAGTATAACCATTAATAGCAAAACCGCTGAAAAAAGTGGCCCTGGCATTTGGACCTAACCCAAGACGTAGTAACCTAGAAGAGATGTCATCACCATACAAATTCTTATACTCCAAGACAACATTCCTAAACCACTCTCCAAATGTCTTCTTATGCTCGTTTGCAATCCACATCTCGCTCTTGTTTGGGTGATCGTATTTGAGCTCATCTTTGTGTTGTTGAATATAAGGTTGCACCTCATCTTCGTTGTTTAGCACATACGTATGTGCTAAATGTAACATGTCACGTGCCACAATTTTTTCAACCCGGCCCCTAATACCTTTTCCGGTCATCCAGTCACTATGACGATTCTTTGGAACGCCAATTAACTCCTCAGGGGAGAGATGAGCGTAACAATATGCAAGAGCTTCGTCTAATATAGCACGTTCAGCAATACAACCTTCTGGACGATACCGATTAGATGTATAGTCCTTGTAGACTTTCATCAATCTTTCGAAAGGATACTGGTATCTCAAGTACACGGGCCCAAGGTACAAAATCTCCCTAACCAAGTGAGTGGTCAGGTGAATCATGATAGTGAAGAAAGAGGGTGGAAAATACATTTCAAAATGACAAAGAGAGGTGACAACGAGGTCCTGCAATGAATCCGCATCATCGGGATCGATGACTTTATCGCATATGGACTGGAAGAAGAGACAGAATCTGGTAATAGCATATCGTACCTTTTCAGGTAAAATGGAGCGAATAGCCACGGATAGTAATTGTTGCATCAAAGTGTGGCAATCATGTGACTTTAACCCGGTGAGTTTTAGATCTTGCATCGACACAAGGCTTTTGATGTTGGACGAATAACCATGTGGCACTTTAATTCCATTCAAGCATGCACAAAACTCTTTTTTCTCATTCCGTGAAAGGGTATAAGCTGCTGGCGGTAAAAATGTACCATTACCTCTCTTCTGTGGTGCCAACTCTAGCCTAATACCCATCATTTGCATATCTTCCCTAGCTGCGGCGTTATCCTTTGTTTTACCGGGAACATTCAGGAGGGTATTGATAATATTATCACAGACATTTTTCTCAATGTGCATGAAATCGAGGCAATGCCTGACCTCCAGGTCAGGCCAATATGGAAGTTTATCAAAAAATATGGATCTTTTCTTATACCCACGAGTAGACAATTTAGAGCCGTTCTTCTTCCCATATTTTATCTCAATATGCTTTACTTTCTGATAAACTTCATGCCCACTCAAAATTCTAGGAGGTTGACGATGTTCTTGACGTCCATTAAATGCTTTCTGCTGCTTGCGATAACAATGGTCAGGATCCAAGCCCCTCCTATTTCCCAAATACACATACTTATGAGAACACTTCAAGTATTCAGACTCGATATCCTCCCCACACAATGGACATGCCTCTTTCCCATGCACCGTATGCCCAGAAAGGTCGCCATAAGCCGGATAGTCGGTTATTGTACACAATAACATCGCTCTCAAATTGAAAGTTTCATTCCTATATGCATCAAATACTTCTATCCCACTATCCCACAAAATTCGCAAATCATCTAAAAGAGGTTCCAAATAGACATCTATATTATTTCCAGGTTGTTTAGGGCCGGAAATTAACAACGACAACATCAAGTACTTTCTTTTCATGCACACATATGGAGGTAAGTTGTATATTGCCAACACTACTGGCCAAGTACTATGTTGGGTACTCATGTTTCCATGTGGGTTCATTCCATCAGTGGACAGCGCTAGACGTAAGTTTCTAGGTTCAATGCCGAAATCGGGATACTTAGCGTCGAACGATTTCCATTGCATACCATCTGCCGGGTGTCTTAGCTTCCCATCATTTATTCTTCCAGTTTCATGCCAAGTTAACATTTTTGAATCATTGCTATTCGCAAACATCCTTATGAATCTTGGTATCACTGGAAAATACCATAACACCTTAGCCGGGATCCCTTCCTTATCCTTATAACGCCACTCAAAACAAACCGGACAATTGGTTAAGTTTTGATATAATTTTCGATACAATACGCAATCATTTGGACATGCATGTATTTTCTCATATTTCATACCCACCCCTCTAATTAGTTTTTTAGCCTCATATGTCTTAACGGGAAGAACATTACCATCTGGAAGCATGTCGTTTATCAAGGCTAATAAACTAGTGAAACACGTGTCACTAACCCCATTTGCCCCCTTGATATTATACAACTTCACCACAGCCGACATCTTTGTGTACTTACAACCAGGGTATAGAGGCGCTTCAGACTCACACAACTTCTCATACATGTTGTCAAGGTCATCCAAATTAATGTTTTCATCTTCAAAAGCATTTGATTCATCATCTTTTTCTTCATTATCTGTAGACCCAACATTCAACTCGTCTGCTTCCAACTCAACATACTCGGCAAACTCGGGATCATCAGTTATCCTTTCGTATACCTCAAGATCATCTTCTTCAAAATTATTATCTTCCTCTAATGATTCCCCATGAAAAATCCAACGGGTATAGGATCGACTAAAACTATACTTTTCTAGGTGAATTTTAACGTCCGGAATAGCCATATACCTAATATTACCACATCTTTCACAAGGGCATGGAATACTAGAAGAACCATTCAAATTGTTCGCAACGACTTCATAAAATTCAGCTAAACCATCCTTATAGTTTGGGTCACTCATATTCGCAGCATTCATCCAAGTTCGAGTCATTTATCTACATTCGTAGTATATATAGTAAGCCAAGTAATTCAGAAAATCCAACTAATTAAAACTAATTCAATAATAAGCCAACTAATTCAGAAAATGCAATGTATAAGGCAACTAATTCACAAATAAACGAAATTCAGGAAATCAATAAAGAAAAATTATTAGAATACCTGATTAATAAGAAATAGCAGACGGAGATGATGACAAAGAGACGATCAGGAAATCAATAAATTATTAGTGTTTGTGGTTTTGTGATGCAGTATAATCGCTTTGTGTTTGTGTTTTTGTGTTGCAGTACAGTATTATTAGTGTTCTGTGTTTTTTTCATCTTTATTAAAAGTATTGACAACGGTTATTATTCATATTCACCGTTGTTATTAGGTTACCTATTTACAACGGTAAACAAAGTTAAATCCGTTGTTACAACTAACAACAACGTACAACAAAATCATATCCGTTGTTATTAATTTAAGCCAAATAATGCGCCAAATTAATAACACATTATAACAACGGGTTTTTCATACCCGTTGTTATTACTTTTCATTATTTCGCGCTAAATTAATAACAACGGATATAGAATAAACTGTTGTTATTAGTAAATTTATTTACAACGGTTATTTTAGTTCACGCCGTTGTTAAAACTAATAACAACGTTCGAAAAACTAACACCGTTGTTATTAGGTTTAATAAAATTCCGCGGAAAAATAATTATCCATTCCACAACGGTTTTTCTTTATTTTCGTGAGTATGCGTTGTTGATGGGGCGTTGTTATTGCCTGTATTTGTAGTAGTGTCGAGTCGCACAACCGGAATAGGTTGTGGGGGTTTATTTGTAGTCGGGGCTGATTATTAAAGAAACATTAATAAGAGAGATAGTGAACGTAGACCTTAAGAATGTAGGTCGAACCACTTAAAAATCGCTTGTGTTTTGTTTCTATTTATTTTGCTTTATTTTGTTTATTGCTTTTTATAATCATGCACGCTTCCGCAAACACAAAGACTCGACCTATAGTCTATTGTGTTTATCCATCCCGATTGCTTTCATAAGATTTCAAACGATTTCCTTATTACGTTGTTATTGCTTTCGTTTTATTTGAGCAAATTATCACGTACGCTACAGACAAGTCGATTGAAAAGTACGACAGACTGTTCATTTTACAATTATTACTGATAATTTGATTTTAAGTTTCCACTACAAAATAAAGTTCGTGTTGCGACGGATTATTCCGTCGC
>JAIUZE010027762.1:0-29609 GCA_022085475.1 Heliosperma pusillum | reverse complement strand
AAAGTGAAATAATATCTATATATTATGATATATTAATCAAAAGTAATGAAAATATCAAGGTCTATTAGAGAGCAAATTGAGCCGTGTGATGTTGGGTGATATCGGGTCTGATTTTGCTCGATTTGCGTAATTCTCGTTGACGGATCGATAAAGTAACTAAATATCTAGATATTTTGATTAGTTTAATCAAAACAATTAAAATATCTTATGGTGAGTGGAGAGCGATGACACGCGCGTGTGACTCATGCCAACGTCGAGTTTCGATTTTGTTGCGCGCATTACGATGCGTCGGGAATAGTTAAATGACGTTCGGTTAAAACCGTAAACGTTATTCTTTAAATTCCGAATAAATTCAAAATAATTATATTAAATTATGATAAATCATAATAAATCTAAATAAAAATAAATCAAAAATATTATTTTTTTAATAAAATTTCGGTCTTCAAACTTGCAAGGCTAGTCGGGAAAAGTCAACGAAAGTCAAAGTCGACTTAAAATTCAAGAAAAGTCAAAGATGACTTAAAAGTCAAGAAAAAGTTTATGACGACTTAAAAGTCAAGAAAAGTCGATGACGACTTTTAAAAAGTCAAGGAAAGTTAAAGACGACTTAAAAAGTCAAGAAAAGTCAAAGATGACTAAAAACGGTCTTTTCATGAAATCTCTCAGAAATTCCAAATATGAACGCGGATTTCAAAATACGACTCGAAACAATAAATTCTATTTTAAAAACTTAAGTCTGCTGAAAAGTGTTAGTAAATATTTGTACTAGAAAAATTGGGCACTTTTCGGGTTGTAACAGTCAAGGAAACAGCAAGGCTCTTCAAGCATAGGGCTCTTCATTGCACTGTTTAAGTTGTAGGTGACTTTATCATCACCTATTTCTAATGTCAAGTTTCCATTCTTGACATCGATTACTGCTCCCGCAGTGTGTAGAAATGGTCTTCCTAATATGATAGGGATTTACGAATCTTCAGCCATATCTAACACTATGAAATCGACTGGAATAAAAAATATTCCTTTTCTAACAGGTACATCTTCTAAAACTCCCATAGGTTGTTTTAGAGAACGATCTGCCATTTGCAGGGTGATACTTGTGCATTTCAGAACTCCCATATTAAATTTTTCGCAAATGGAATAGGGCATAACGCTTACACTAGCACCTAGATCGCATAAAGCTTTATCAATAGTGTAGGTGCCTATAGTGCAAGGTATAGAGAAACTACCAGGATCCTTTAACTTAGGAGGGGACTTATTTGGCAATAACGCACTGCATTCAGCGGTGAATGCGATGATTTCAACATCATCTAGAGTCCTCTTCTTTGTTAAGATATCCTTCATAAATTTCGTGTAAGAAGGGATTTGAGTGATTAATTCGGTGAAGGGAACCGTTACTTGGAGGTTTTTGACTACTTCCATGAATTTACCGAACTGGGTTTCCTTATGATTTCTCCTCAAACGTTGGGGAAATGGAACTTGAATTTTGATGGGTTCCTTTTCGCGTTCATCCTTCTTTTCATGTTTGTCTTCCGCTTCCTTAGCGGTGGATGGTTGAGAATCTTTTTGGCTTTCTACTTGTGAAGGCTCAACTGTTGGTTCTTTGGGTTGCCGAGGTTCCGTATAAGTGGTACCACTCTTAAGGGTGATAGCATTTGCGGTGTCCCTCGGTTGTTCACCATGAGGTGGGAGTTGGCCTTGTTTTCTTTGGGCATTAGAGGCAGCCAATTGGGCCATTTGAGTTTCAAGCATTTTGATGGCAGCATTTTGAGCTTGATCACTCTTTTGAAACTGAGCAAACATTGAATCCTGCTTTTGAACAACTTGTAGAAGCATGGATTCAATTTTGCTCAAGCTTGAGTCATTTGGTTGGCCTTGAATTTGAGGTGGTTGGTGTTGAGGTTGATTTTGGTATGGTTGATTGAAGTTAGGGTGGAATGAAGGTCTCTGGTTTTGAAAACCAGGTGGATTGTAAGGCTTTTGTTGGTGTGGTATGAATGGTTGTTGGATTTGTTGGTGGGGATTTTGAACGTTGGTACTTTTGTAGGACAAAAATGGGTGGTTTTGTGTGTTTTCGTTATAAAAGTTTGAGAAAGCGTTGCCTTGCCTATATCCTTGATAGGCATTGACTTGCTCTATTGAACTTCTACATTCTTGAAAACTACGCCCTCCAAACCCACATGTCTCACATACCACTACGTGGTTAGTGACGTTGATATGCTCCTTGGATTGGGAAGAGCTTCCTACTTGTTGCTGCAGAAGGGCTAATTGGGCTTCCAGGAGTGCTACTTTACTTGAATCATCCTGCTTGGCTTTGAGCGGTATAGCACGCGAGTTGTTATACTGAGAATCGTGGATTGCCATTGACTCGATAGTCGCACTAGCTATCTCTACATCGATTTGATCGAAACGACCATTGTTAGCGGAGTCGAGGATACGACGCGATTCGCCACAACAACCGTTGTAGAATGTGATAGCCAGGAACCATGAATCCAGGCCATGATGAGGGCATTCTCTTTGTAATTCTTTGTACCTTTCCCATGCCTCATAAAGGCTTTCGTCGCCTCTCTGACGGAATCCAGTAATTTGACTTCGTAAGAGTGCGGTTCGTTTTGGTGGGAAGTACTTTTGATAGAAAGCAAGAGTTAGACCATCCCAGTCGACTATTCCTAAGGCAACTCGGTCAAGACTATTGATCCAGAGTTTTGCCTTTCCTCTTAAAGAGAAGGGAAAGAGCATTTCCCTAATCTGTTCTTGGGATACTCCAGTTTGCCTAATCGTGGAGCAATAGTCACAGAAGTTTTGGATATGAAGGTTGGGATCTTCTGTGGCATTGCCACCAAATTGATTTCTTTCTATTAGATTGATGAAGGCAGGTTTGATTTCGAAGGTTTGGGCTGTAATTTGAGGTGTAGCGATACCCTTTGGAAGTGTATCTGCGGTGGGTTTAGAATGGTCGGAAAGTCGAACCATTTTTGCTTGTGAAGATGTAGATGGAATGTTGGTTGAAAGTTGATTGATTTTTTGAAATGGGGAGGAGAATGGATCTTCTTCTCCTTCAAGATTAGGTAAGATATCCGAGTATTTCTCACAAATACGATCTAAACTTGAAATATTAGAAGCTTTTGAAATTTCGTTGAATAGCTTTAATTTCCTACGCAGAGTTCTTTCTAGTTCAGGGTCTAAAGGAATAGGGGTCCCTAGTCTAGAAGATCTGGGCATAAGATAGAAAAGCTAAGATGAAAAATCAAGAGAGGTCTAAAGGAATTTGGGTTCCTAAAGACTAGATAAAACTAATTGCGATAAAAATCACAAGAAAAAGGAAAATTAAACCGTGCTCCCCGGCAACGGCGCCAAAATTTGATCGGGCCTGTCGCAAGCCCAATACAAAGATAATTTACCCAGACTAGGCTAATAACAAATTAATGTAATTAGGGAAGTAGGGGTTGATCCTCAGGGAGATGGTATTTCCTATGGATTGTGAATCGTCTCACAATTGAGTTTTATCTAACAATTTTCTGGGTTTTGAGGTTTTGAATTCTAAACTAATAAAGAACATAAATAAGAGCAAAATAAGAGCAAACTAAAATGAAAACAATAAAGCAAATGATGATTTAATAATAATGAGAAGCATCTAGGGAAATAGGTTCACACAAGTATATTAACATATTGATGAAATTGGATTTAGGATATGCAAATAATTCATTGCGCGTTCGTAAGAATGGTGTGTTCATTACAATCATAGATAAGATGGTCTAGCAGGCTTTTTATGCGATTTACTAGGTCTTAATCCACTATGTCATGCTTTGTCTATTCAAATCTCGTATGTCTACCTTGGAAAGAATTCCATACTAGTCAATGATTGTGATCAAGAATCGTCAACTATCGTTAAAGTCCAAACATGCATAAACACAATGTTTTAAAAGCACAATTTCTTTTATCCAATTATCATCTTTTAATCAATCTAACATGGCTACCCTACACCCTAGAAAGGTGACTACTCACTCATGATTATGTTTATGTCTACGATGATATTAACAATTAAAGTTAAGATAGGCATATTTAGTTGATTTTAACAATAATTTAGACTCTCTATGTGGTGATAATAACGACACTATATGACAATCTGAGAAATGAAACTATGATTATAACAACATAAAAACGAATCTAAGCGATATGAATAGAGAATAACAATCAAATGGAAAACAATAAAGAACAATAAACAAAGGATAAATTAGGAATACCTAGATGACGATCAACAATGAAAGCGATAACGACAATAGAAATCCTGCGCATAGAAATACCGTACCTTGAATTACAACTCTTGTACCCAACAAAGTAGACTACAAAGATTGAAATTCTTATTGAACTAAACTAATGTTTTGATATGAAATGGACAGAAAGAAACTAAGAACAAAAGACAAAAGTAGAAGATAATCTAAACTAGAAAGACTAAAGCTAAAGAGAAAACTAAAGATTATTCTAAAAAAGATATGTAAGAAGATTGTATGAGATATAAGATTAGATTGTGTTGATAGAGATGCTTTGAGAAGAGGGCTAGAGCATCTATTTATAGTATTAGGGTTTCGTGGAGAAGAGGTCGGGCATTAAACACATAGGACAAAATAAGGAAGAAGGAGCCGTCATGCTCGGATCAGCAAGGATACCCGATCGGGTACACACTTACCCGATCGGGTATGTGGTCTTCTAGATGCGGTTGACTAACGTTTCATCTTCCTTTGCTTGACTTGACTTCCAACATCCCCCTTGACCGCTACAATCGGGTTTGTTGATAGGATTTGATGTAAAGCGATGAATTCTTTCGCCCAATTGATTGATCTTCCGACAACTACGAAACCGTCTTTGCTTCTTCTCTCTCTTAAGTTAGTGAACCTTCTTGAAATGCCTTACACATGGTCAAGCGTTCTTCTTCGAATCGTCGGGTTCTAGGAAAATGCTCGGGAATATAGAAAAAGGGCGTAGAAACGTCACTTTCCCTACAAAACAAGTTAGAACACAGAAATTCGCCTAGAAGACGATATTAGCTCATAAAATGGCTTAACAAAGCACAAATGACATACAAAACCGAGCTAAACTGGGGGTTAAAATCATACAAATATTCACTTATCAGAGAGAGAACTTCCGGAGCAGCTAATAAGGAGAACATGGATGAGGATCTGGATCAGTGAGACCTAGTTTGAGTTGGTGATTCTTCATTCCTCTTAGTTGATGTTATGTGAACTTTTTGGTATTTGGAACAATTTATTTTCATGTTGTAATCGGCCATAAGGGCAAGACTTTGTTTTGATGATTATGTTTAGTAGTAGTTATTAGATGAGAACGCCATGGTAAGACGTGAATTAAGCTTGGTTTAGTAGGTATTTCATTTTGTATTGGTATCGTTTTACTTGAATAATTGGCAAGGAAGTGAATGTGTGACGTATGATGGACCTATTTCTAGTTGCACTCGACCGAGTGGCAAGTGGTACTCGATCGAGTACACTAGGACACTATTTCCAGTTGCACTCGACCGAGTGGCAAGTGCTAGGACACTCGATCGCGTGTGACTAAGTCAGTAGCTGCTGTAGTGTTGTAATATTGCGCACTCGACCGAGTGCACCTCACTCGACCAAGTGCACCTCACTCAACCGAGTATGAGTAAAGGATCTCCAATTTTCAGATCTGCATTGTTGAAATTCTACCTTTATTGTGTGGTGAATTCGTAATTTCACATTGTATACAAGCATTTAAATTAATAGTATGAATTTGCGAAATGGTTGACAATATTTAATAGTTAAATGGTGAGAATCTAACGGTTATCGTTAGTGACACCCAATATTTGATCATATCTGGTGTGGCGACACATTTATGCAGAATGTGGCAAACTATCATTTATGCTATCGTCCTAGTTAAATAATATGATTGTTGTAGTCTAAGGCACATAACATGTTATATCAACAACCTATAAGAATGTAATGCCGACGTTACAAGAAATACACTCATGTGCTGCTATGCAACTATATCTTTATATTACGTGTTATATTATATGCAAGAGTTTAGCTTCTTTTTGTAAGTGGAACTTGGGCTGTTATAGTCGATTTGTGCATTAACGACGTGTACAAGAATGGTGGGTAATAGGTCCTAAATGATTAAGAACCACATGCTACTTTGTGAAAGGTTTGGTGTTGCAAGCTTATGCGTTACATTAATATAATGGTCGTGCGGCTTAAATTATAAGGGTTTATGTGGCAAATACTATGGAATTGTTTACGTATTGCAATGTTAAGAGTGAATATTTTCACCACTCGTGTATACTGGTGGCGATACTATTACCATTTGTGTTGTTAAATTGACGGTTCTTGTGAGGAATAAAGTGTAATAATTCACGGAAGAGGGAATTAATTTCGGGGACGAAGTTCTTTTTAAGAGGGGTAGATATCATCGCAAACGTTTTAATGGCGCCAAAATAATAATATTCGAAAATAATTGTATGGAAATGCGTATTATAATTGTATGTAACTATGTATTAATGAACTAAGTGATGATTGTATGGCAATGGCGACTATGCGGTGAATTATGTGATGATTGTATGACAATGACGACTATCTGTAGATGATTGGGCGTGATGATTGTATGTGATGAAGTAGTGAATACTTTATGATAAAGATGCACTAATGATAGACGGATGTGCGACACGTATGTTTGAATGAAGGTATGAATGGTATGATAATGCTATGAGTTGACAGATGTATGTTATGTGATATGTGTTTATATGAGATGGACGGAATGTTGTGGGTGGTGAGTTTTTGTAACTTGTTGTAACTTGTGTCGTGTGTCGTCGTTCTAGGAATAGGGCGAATTTCGAGGTCGAAGTTCCTTTTAAGGGGGGAAGATTGTAATACCCGGACTTTTATGAACCTTTTACCAACCTTTGACCTTATGGAACTGTCCATAGGATGGTATCGAGAGAAATTTTTACTCTTCAACGGAGAGGACTCACCCTAGTAGACCGTATTTTGCTTGTTCTCGAATCTTTGATGAGGATATCTTTTGGGATCATTCTGTGTTGTGTGATGGTAGTATTAAGCCCCGACATAATCTTGTTCATGACACCCTCTTAGATATCCGCTTCCGGCCTGGAATTTTTGTTGGTAAGGAGATATTGGTTTGATTGATAGACATGACAAGCCCCTGCGTCATGCGGATTTATTGCTTTATTCTTGGGACCTGGACATGTGGTTTTAGATGTTGCTCAGCGCAAGTGTGACAAGTATCAGGACCTGTGTGCGGCGATCAGGTATGGTTTCTTATCTTTCTCTTTCTCTTCGTTAGGAGAGTTTGAGCCTGTGTGCCAAGTTCTCTGGGGATGTAGATGCTCGTGCTGCCACTTACATATTTATTAGACTTGAATTTGTGGTTGCTAAGGCAGTAAGGGCCCAGATAGTATCTAAGTTACCCACTCATTTCTTGTAAACTTGTTGTCGATCTTAATAAAAGTGTCGATTTTTAGGGGGGAAAAATAATATCAAAAAAACAATAATAAAAATCATCGAAACAAACCGAGTGAAAGAAAGTAACAAACAAGTTCTGAATAACGCGCATAAAGACGAACATTGAACGCTTGTAGCTCGCGCGCGGGTATTTTGTGTACCTCGTGCGGGTGTCGGATGGCTCGCGCCTTCCAGTTTTGATGTTGTCTGCTTTTCTTGTTTCAAAAATTCTCATTTGTGACGGGACGACCCGTCGCAAGCTTGTGATGGGTCAAATCCCCCTCACAAAGAACAAGTGGAGGGGCAAGTGGGGGTAAATGGATCCCCCACTTGCCTTGCCACTTACTCTTTGTGAGAAGGATTTAACCCGTTGCAAGCTTACGACGGATCGACCCGTCACAAGTGATAGGGTTGTCGCGTACCCTAATCAAAGATAAATAACCCAGACTAGGCTAACAACAAATTAATGTAATTAGGGAAGTAAGGGGTCGATCTCGGGGAGACGGGAGATACTTGTGAATAGTTATGGTTAGAACTCTACCTTGTACGATTGGCAAATATTTGTCACTAATTACTAAATGCTATAATAAAAATGATAACAATACAATAAAGAAAATCATCTAGGGAAGTAGGTTCACACATGTAGATTAACGTATTGATGAAATTGGATTTAGAACATGCAAATAATTCATTGTGAGTTCGTAAGAATGATGTGTTCATTACAATCATAGATCAGATGGTCTAGCAGGCTTTTAGGCAATTTACTAGGTCTTAATCCACCATGTCATGCTTTGTTTATTCAATTCACGTATCTCTACCTTGGAAAAGAATTCCATTTTATTCAATGATTTTGGCCAGAAATCGTTAACCATCGTTACAATCCAAACATGCATAGACACAACGTTTTAAAGGCACAATTTCTTTATCCAATTTTCAACTTTTAATTAACCTAATATGGGTACCCTACACCCTAGAAAAACGACTACTTATGCATGATTAACAATGAAAGGGAAACTAAGATTATAAAACTAAGGATGGTAAACATGACAAAGGAAATACTAAAGGAAAATGAAACTATAATGTAAACACGAGAATAACGATTACCGGAAAAGATGAGCAAAGATTGAAGTGGAATAAGAACTTGAATAGGAAACGCAAACCCGGAAACTTGAGTTCCAATTACAAGTAGAACCATACAATTGAAGAAAACTTAGAACTAAACTAAAACTAGAGAAAACTAAAACTAAACTAAAACTAAGAAAGATGAGAGAAAGAAGAAAACTAAACTAAAGAGAGAAGTATTTGTTTTGTACATCTTTTGTTGTGTGGAGGCTAGGCTATTTATAGGGTTGAGAGGCTGCTCAAATGTGTCCGGATTCATGCCCATTAAACAAGCCATTAAGCCTTGCATTAAAGAGAGGTAGATGAAGAGAAGATGCGTTCATCAGCAGACTTCCCCGATCGGGGAAGTGGTAATCCGATCGGGGATGTTGTCTGCTCAGAATTTTGACTTTCGTTTGATCTTCTTTTGGTACGTGACTTTATCTACCTTGACTCCATTGACTTTAGATTCGAATGGGGACGTAACTAACACCTCTTAGGCCTTATTTCCTCCCCTATTTGGGCTTGATCATGTCCCCAAGGTCAAGGGTTGGAGCATGAGGTTTGAGACGACTTTCGTCGACGAATAGCAAAACCGTCGCAACTTGTGCATATGAGCTCGGAATGACTTGAAACTTGTTCCCTTTGACTCGGAACCTCTAGATCTTTATAGCATGCCATCTTAACCTCACGTAATCGTCCTTCTTAGCTTCTCCTTGCTCATATTTCCTTCAAATGACGGGATTTGAAGTAGAAACGACTTAATTCCTACAAATGACATTAAAGCACGAGAAATACTGTAAAGGAGAGATTAGCTCATAAAACCACTTCTTAAAGTGGATAAACCATATCAAATCGAGCTAAAATGAGGGGATAAAATCATACAAATATTCACTTATCAACAAGCAAGACTTATTGTTCTTGTTTATCCGCGCACAATCCATTCGACTAAGGCTCGAGCAATTTTCCCATATTTGACCAACCTTATACCCACACTTGACTATGTCTTCACTCCGCCTAAACTCCATCAAAGACGGTTCCAACTCAACCTTTGATTCCGACCTCAAACTCATAAGAATAATCAAATAGCAAGTGTACTTGATAATTACATAGTATAAGTCATAAATTACCATACTCAACACTTGAACTTGACTAAGTTGACCCTCTTATTACATACTAAAGTCGTCTCTTCATAAACCCACTAGATAAGTAACATGCTTTTAAAAATAAGGATATTTTACGATATACCTTTAAGTTTTTCAGTTTTCTATGATGTACCCCTTTATTTTTTATAGGGTTTTTTATGACTGCTACCACGTATAATCCATATTTTGCCAACTGCTACCAAAGTAATAATTCTTTACAAACTGCTACCAATATTGCTGGTTCGGATTAAAACTAACTACCACATCAGGTTAGGAAAGAAAATGAGAAGATCTCAGCCATTCATTTCAAATTGTCATCTTAAGTTGTATTTTTTTTTCCTTTATTGCCCTCACCCCTCCCTTATATGTTCTAATTCATTAACAACTCCATTAATTCTAAAGATCATCAATCTTAATACTCATATATATTGACTCTCTATCTCTCTATTTCATTAATATTATTCTCATTTCTCATTTCATTTTTTATTTTTTTCAAGTTTAGGTAATTATTTTATCTCTTCTTATTACTTTCTCTATTTGATATAATCATTGTATGTTTTCAAATTAGGGTTTAATTCTTCTTTTTCTGGGTTTGTAACAATGTCGAATAAGGGCAGTGGTGACATATATTACAGGGCAATTAAATGTGGTTATTGGGTTCCAGTTGCTTCACTCAGGTCATGGACACAAGAAAACTAACAATCTTAGGTCATGGGCAATTAAATCTGGGTTTGTAACAACAATCTTCATCTGATATACTTATCAGTTAATGGAAGAGAGAAAACCTTAATTTGGGAAGAAATTAGGTTTTTAGATGACAAATTTTGTACGATGATTTAATTTAGATGAATTTTATATTATAGAAGTAAGAATTTAAATCTAAATTCTAGGTAATTAGGGTTCTAGATGATAGATATTGGGAGAAATTAAAGAGAGGTAAATTGTGTTTATTGTTTGGGTAAGCTTGTAAGAATAGGATGAGAGTGAAAGTGAGGGTATTTTCGTCTAAGAATGTAGTATTTGGAGGCTCGGGGGTTATTGGTACTAAAATGTTCCCGAAGCAAGCATTTAGGTAGCTGTTTTTAAAAAAAGTTTACTTAGGTAGCAGTTGGTAAAAAATGAACTATAGTAGGTAGCAGTTGTTAAAAAACCCTTTTTTATAATCTACATTGTACCACTAAAGTTCTTACTTTTCTCTCCATGGTGATCTTTTTCAACTCTGCATTAATTTTATTGCTTATCAAACACCCGGACTTCTACATTTCTTAAAAAATATTAATGTCTTATCACCATCCTCTATAAGATAAATCACAATCAGTTTTAATATGCACAAGCTACTATTTAATACCTTCGTTATAAAATAATGAAGATTTCAGGAAATGTTAGCTAGATTCGTAATTATTTAGTGGGTTAATGGGTAATTCGGCGAACTAATAAGTAATTAAGTAAGTTGTCGAGTAATTGGAACAATAAGGAAACGGTTTAATATATAGATCAAATAAGAAACTAACTTAGGAAAGACAAACAATAAGTTGATCGTGTAAGCTGATGTATAGAGTTCAGAGGTATAGCATATAATTTCAAAAATATAGAGTTACATGACACAAAACTCAAAAACTCGGAAATACACAGTAGAATTTCCCTTTAATATAAAATAAGATAAGTTTTAAGTCACATGATCTTGTAAAATAAAATAAGATAAGAACCAGCAACAAATGAAAAACGAAGCAATTATTATTTGATAAAAAAATATAACCAAGTCCTTTATAAAATACTTCATTCATCCATCCATCCATAAGACGCATCGAAGAGACTTGCCATCGAGAAGCAACTCAAAAGCCTTGTTGATTTCTTCGAACTTCATCTCATGTGTAACAAACTCATCCAATTGCAGTTTCTAGTAAGAAAATTAGTATCACATAAGTCCAATGTTAAATTAGAGTATTTTTATATTCCTCATTGCAAGCTAATCTTGTTTACATGTTTCAATAAATAAATAATGGTACTCCAACGACTCGAGACCCCCGCCAATATTAAGTGAAGGATCAAATGTATGCAACCTTTTCCTATATTATAAACAAAACTAGGTCGTGATCTAACAGAAATTGAAATTGTCTCGAACAATCCTATTTTTGAAACTTCCATTTTACCACTTTTTTATTAGCTGCATGGCTCACAATTTGTAAAAATGGTGATGAAATTATGTGTCCTCTGGTTACTACTTGAACATCTCATTATTCAATCATACTCACAATAATTATTTTTAGGAAGTAACCACTAATTATGTGTTTATTATTAGATATGATAAATAAGGCTTAAACGTCTTAAAGAGGTTGGATAATAATGAATATACCTTGTCCAGGTACCATTTAACCAATGTGGGGATGTCCGATTTCGCCTTGATACCTCCAAATACAGAACCAGTAAGCGTCTTCCCGTTGTCGAGCACATCGTGAGACCCAATGTCCAACCGTGCATCCGGCCTATCAACTCCTAAAACTACTGTCATTCCCCAACCCTGCTCTTATTGGAATAACGTCGAAAAAAACATCAGTGTTTGGACACTAGAAAAATTCATCAAGTATCTGATCTCCACTATTCAGGGAAAAAGAAAGGACCTTTCGACAACAAGCAAAGGCTTCTTCGACCAACGATGACATGCCGACACACTCAAAGCAGTAATCTGCACCCCCTTCTGTCATATTGTTAATAACCTGCATCATCATACTTCATAAATTTCAAATTTATAGAACCTGTTTTCTGACGTTTTGCAAACTGTCTTACGTAATAGACCAACCATTCACCTTAATTGAATGAATAATAAACATGAGAACGTCTGGTACAAAAGACAGTGGCTAAATTTGAGAGAAATGATCAGTTACATGAGTACCTCACTAACAGATGCAGTCTCTTTGGGGTTAACAAAGTCCGTGAGTCCAAACTTTTTCCCTGCAGAAAACGCGGGAAAAGATGGGGATTTAGGATAGCATATAGCAATATTACTTTGACATTGCGCTTTGGTTGGGAACACGGCAATTACCTATCTCAAATTTAGAAGGATTTACATCTACACCAATGATTTTGGTAGCTCCACATAGTCTTGCTCCCTCAGCAACCTTTGAATTAATCAACAACCACATAGGCAATATTAGCTTAGTGCCTCAAACCCTTCTACCTAAGGTGGGGTTTATAACAATTTCAGTGATGTCAACAAGACGAGTACCGCTAATCCAATTGCCCCGAGGCCAAAAATAGCAACGGTTGAGCCTTCTTCAACTTGTGCTGTCTTCCAAGCAGCGCCAACTCCTACATATCAGTTCATTTTCACTGTCACAAACTGTACATTTTTTTTTACTGTATTAAGGTTAGTTTTTTTCACAGGTTTACCAGTAGAAATTCCACAGCTGAGAAGGCAAGCCCTGTTGGGTGGAATTGCAGGGTCAATCTTGGCAAGATGCCCAACATCCACGACAGTGTACTCAGTGAAACTCGAGACATCCAAAGAATGGTACAAGACTTCTCCCTTGGTGTCAGTGAACCTGCTAGTCCCATCTCTCGCCATGTATGGCGATAGCTTAAATGGTAGCTTTGAGCATAGATTGCTCTTCTTAGATTTGCAGTCAACGCAATCTCCACAGTTTGCTAAAAACACTGGTACTACAAAATCTCCGACTACAAATTCTTCGACCTCCTCTCCTATGCTCTCCACAATTCTGAATCAGGAAATCACAACCTTGAATTAAGTCAAGAACTTTTTATACTCAGATTAGTTAAGCTACGAGTTACTAAAGCTCCATGCTAACATTTATAAGCGATATTCGTAGATTTCTGTTAGATAATCAAAAACACAGTAGACTCTTAATCTTGTTATTTGTTCTTTAATCAATAGAATGACTCCAAACCAGTTTAGTTTACTTACGAAGACAAAATACTTTGAATAATGTGAACATGGCAATGGATCTAGATCTTATAGACTGATATTAATAGGATGGACCTTGATGTAAGAGACAAGTAACATTAAATTAGTCCCATAACTACGTAGCTCCCAAACCTTAGATTATAAAATGTTATCATTTCAAAAAATCAGGGTCGATGAATAATTTAAACTCAAAATTATGAATCGGATAGATCCGAGTAGACCTGCCAAGTGGGTTAAACGGGTAGTGTTAGGAGAATATTACAGTATATATAGTCTTTATGAGAATTACTCTCTGATACCATATTAGAAATATAGAAGGGAGTAATTCTCATAAAGACAATTGTATTATTGATAGTTCGTTCGTTCGTGTTTCGAATGATTACAATGGTACGATATTTATAGTACTCCACAATCTAAATCATATCAACTATTATAAGCTATATAAGATAGCTTATTCTTATTATGATATTATTCCGATTACGGTATAATACAATATATACCGTAATATTCTCCTAACAGGTAGCATCAGATAGGATCGGATTGTTCGGTTCTAGGGCATTCAAATCGGGTCGGGTTGTGTCAATTCGGACTCGGGGAATTTTTGAGTTTGTTATTATCAAATTATGAAAGGATAATACACAGTGTGCAACAACAAATATTCAGGTGGAGTCGGTCTGGTTCTATGAAATTCAGATCAGGTCGGGTTGGGTCAAGTTGGATTCGGTTCATTTTCGGATTTGTTATTATCAAGTTATTTAAGAATATTGGACTTGTGTACGACAATAAACATTCGGGTGCGGGCAATTCAAGTTACATGTCAATCTCGGGTCCCTCAATTCGGATGTCGGGTTAATCGGGTCAACTCATTAAGGTCCGGTGAATTTGGCCAGATCTAGATCCAAGTTCGTGGATTGTGACACAATCATGAATTTGAATCTCGATCTTTTACAGTCCTATCTAATCTTTAAAGAGCAATTTCTATTAGATGGATATCTAGTATACAGACGCAACCCAAAATCCGACAAGCCCGAGTCTTTTTTACATGGTCAAAGACCTAGGAATTTTTGTCTGCCACCTGAAAACAACCCATTAATTCAAGGTCGAAATACGATCTGAACCACTTGCATTTGGACACCTTGTTTTCGGGATTTCTGTAAAATTAACATTTTAGAATGTGACACAATTGGTGAAGATAAATCAAGAGCTTAATTAAAATATAAGTATTTATATATTATATTTGACATAATAATTAAAACGTAATTAATTTTAGTTCTTTAAATTACAAAAAAAATTAAAAAAACCCAATTTTATAAATGTTTTACTAATAATATAATTATTAAAATTACTTCATTTTTATAAGCTTGTTAATATAATTAATTTAACCATTTAATATGAATACTATATTAATATTAAATATACCTTAAGTTTTAAAGAAAAAAACTCTCTTTTAAAAATTACAAAAAAAGCGTTAAAAACTACTGTATTTTTTTTATATGGGTTATGACCTTAACCTGACCCGTCACCAGTATAACTCGACCCATATTTAACCGCCATGTACGTATTCGACTCGACTTTTATTATCCGACCTGAAACCCAACCCGTCCGACCCGTTTGAATGGTCTAACGTCTAGTGCTCAAACACGAAACATATTTAGGGGGACATCAAGCTGAAACAATGTCTATATCGTTAGTAGTATTGGGAATATTACTTAAGCTAGACTTTCCCTACAACTATACTTCCTTCGTAGCTATATTTCTTGTATCGTTGTGGAATACAATAACTATTATAATATTGTATTCCTTTACCATATTTAGGAATTATAGGACTCTTATGGTAGTATAAATACTTGTTGTATCGATGTCATTAATTATATATCAAAACACAAAACTTCTCAATATCTTACATGGTATCAGCCTAATATCGATCCTTACTCGAGAAACACCCTACAACCGACAATGTCGAACTCCACCCTAGCCAACTCTCACGAACCATCCGTCCCCCTCATCCTTGTCAATTTATCCATTGTTGACAAACTCACACCCCTCACCTACTACCCATGGAAAACCCAAGTCGAGTCAATTCTTTTCGGCTTTGATCTCGTCAAATTCTTAGACGGTACACATCCCATGCCACCGTCTCGAATCACCATCCCACCATCCCTCACGGATGACCCTAAACCATCGTCAACTACCACCCCTAATCCGGCCTTTCACACATGGTCTCGCCAAGATCGTTTGCTCTTTGGAGCCTTACTTGGCACACTCCCTCCTACCATATCTCCTCTTGTCATCCGTGCCTCCTCCTCCCATGAAGCCTGGCAAATTCTTGCTAGAACTTATGCAAACCCGTCTCGTGGCCACATCCTTCAAGTCAAAGACCGTCTTGACTCCCTAACCAAAGGCTCTCAACCTATCGCCGAATATATGCATGCCATCAAACGTGACACTGACCAACTTGCCATCATGGGAAAACCCATGGACCTTGACGATATCATCACCAAGATTCTTCGTGGTCTTGATTATGAAACATACAAACCGCTTATTCAAGCAATCCAAGCTCGTGACGATACTATTACCTTTGAAGCCCTCCATGAAAAATTAATCAACTTTGAGCTCTCACTCAAAACCACCACCGTCCCTCAACCATTCCCGGCCACCGCTCATGCCGCCCAGTATCGTCCCTCCCACCCTGCCAACAAATACCAACCCCGCACCACCACCACTCCCGCGTCCTCTTCCTACACACCCAATCCCTTTAAAGGGAAGTGCCAGTTTTGTCGCACTATCGGCCATGTCATTAGTGCATGCACCAAGTTCACCCGTCTTTACCCTGATGTTGTCTTCCCGTCCCAACCCTACACCCCTCGTCCCCCGTCTGGTCAGCCCCAAGCCAACCTGGCCAGTCACGTTCCCACCTCCCCCTCTCGGTCATTCCTCCTTGACAGTGGAGCTACTCATCACCTCACAAACGACCTTGACACACTTGCTATTCATGCTCCTTATGACGGTCTTGACGACCTTCTAATCGGTGACGGCACTGGTATTTCCATAACTCATGTTGGCTCTTTCACTTTATTCACTAACACGACACCACTATACTTTAATAATGTTCTATGTGCACCAAAAATATCTCGTAACATTCTTTTCGTGTCTCAATTTTGCAAAGATAACAATACCTTTTTTGTCTTCTCACACACTTCCTTTTGTGTCAAGGATATCACGACGGGTCGTCCGCTTCTCATGGGAAAAAGTAATGGTCATGGAACTTATGAATGGTCCCCGGACAAGTTCGAAGTTCACACTACTACTCTTGCTCCGAGTCTTTGGCATCACCGTCTTGGTCATCCTTCGGCATCTACTATTAGCTTTATTAATAATAAGTTTAAATTATCCAAGTTTTCTATTTCATTGTCAAATTGCAACTCCTGCGATATTAGCAAGAGTCATAAACTTCCCTTTTCTAGTAATACAATAACGTCTTTAGCTCCTCTTGATATTATTTATTCGGATGTTTGGACATCTCCCGTATATTCGTATGATAATTTCAAGTACTATGTTATCTTTGTTGATCATTTTACCAAATACATTTGGATTTATCCACTTAAAAATAAATCGGATACGACTAGTGTGTTTAATCGTTTCCGTGCCTTGGTCGAAAAATTCTTTAATCGTCCTATCCGTCAAGTTTTTTTCTGACAATGGTGGTGAATATATCAAACTGTCTCACACACTCGTTGACAATGGTATTTCTCATCTCACGTCCCCACCACACACTCCTGAACACAATGGTTATGCCGAACGCCGTCACCGTCACATTATTGAGACCGGTCTTGCTTTGCTCAGTCATGCGTGTCTTCCCACAACCCTTTGGCCACTTGCCTTCACCACGGCTACTTACCTAATAAATCGACTTCCTACCCCTGGCCTAGCTAATCAATCTCCATACCTCAAACTTTTTCACCACTCCCTTGCCTCAAACCCCCTGCCCCCGTGCTCCTTGACCCCAGCCACCTGGTCCCACACCATCGTCCCCACCTCCGCTGCCTCTCCCAACCCCCCTGTCCCGCCATCTCCACCACCCTCACCTATCCAGCCTTCCCCACCTCCCTCGCCTGTCCAGCCCTCCCCTGCCTCCTCCCCTGTTTCCCCTGTTTCCGCTGCCCCTACTGCTCCCACGTCCCCTGCCACCCCCTTTCCTTCCCCTCCTCCGCCTCCTCCCCCACCTCCCCCACCATCCCGTACTGTTGTCACTCGGTTTTCAAACAATATCCGCTGCCCCAACCCCAAATATGCCAAATCCGCTGCCCTAGCCCCCTCCTCACCATTACCTACAACTGTTAAACAAGCTCTTGTTCATCCTCTATGGCGGACTGCCATGGTTGATGAATTTGATGCTCTCACTCGTAATCAAACTTGGTCCCTTGTTCCTCCTGATCCTTCTTACAATGTTGTTGGTTGCAAATGGGTTTTTCGAGTTAAATATAAAGCTGATAATACAATTGAGAAGTACAAAGCCCGTCTTGTTGCTAAGGGCTTTCACCAACGCCCTGGTGTTGATTATTCCGATACTTTTAGTCCCGTGGTTAAGCCTACTACGGTACGTCTCATTCTTTCTCTTGCCTTGAGTCGTGGTTGGCACCTCCGTCAATTAGATGTCAACAACGCATTCCTTCAAGGTAATTTACATGATACGGTCTTTATGACCCAACCACCGGGTTTTATTGATACTTTGAACCCGTCCCATGTGTGTCGTCTGTCCAAAGCCATTTATGGCTTAAAGCAAGCCCCTCGGGCCTGGTTTTCTACATTGAAGAATTTTCTTGTGTCATTTGGTTTTGTTGCGTCGGTTGCTGATCCGTCTCTCTTTTTGTATACTCGGTCTCCTGCTTCTCTTTACTTACTGGTCTATGTTGATGACATTATCGTCACTGGCCCTCAACCGACCTTTTTGTCGTCTTTTATTACTACCCTTGCCGGGAAATTCTCCCTCAAGGACCTTGGTCCGTTGTCCTATTTTTTGGGTGTCGAGGTTACTCCTAATTCTACTGGTCTTCGGCTTACCCAAACCAAGTACATTCATGATCTGCTTGACAAATTTAACATGCTTGATTCCAAACCCGCCACTACACCAATGGCGGCAGACTCCACCCTCACGAAAGATGGGGGCGCCTTGCATTCTAGTCCAACCGATTATAGGGCTGCTATTGGTAGCCTTCAATATCTCTCGATGACTCGGCCCGATATCTCATTTTGTGTTAATCGCCTTGCTCAATTTATGCAAGCTCCCACCGAGACACATTGGCAAGCCTTGAAGCGTCTCTTCCGGTTTCTTCATGGCACTATGAATGTCGGGTTACAACTCTTTCGTCATACACCTCTTACCTTGCATGCTTACTGTGATGCGGATTGGGCTGGTGACAAAGACTCGTATGTCTCTACCACTGGTTACATTACTTATCTTGGTCGCAATCCGATTTCTTGGGTGTCTCGTAAGCAACGTGCCATTGCCCGTTCCTCCACCGAAGCCGAGTTTCGTGCGGTTGCTGACACCACGGCTGAGCTTAATTGGCTCTCGTCTTTGCTTGGTGAACTTGGCCTCGGTTGCTCCTCTTCTCCTACCATTTATTGTGACAATTTGGGTGCTACTCACTATTCCGCTAATCCTATATTTCATTCTCGGATGAAACATTTGGCTCTTGCATTTCATTTTGTTCGTGAGCAGGTTCAAGCTAGCAAATTACGAGTCTCTCACATTTCTGGGGATGATCAACTTGCTGATCTTCTTACTAAACCTTTGCCTAGGCCGCGTTTTCTTCAGTTGTGTTCCAAGATTGGTCTTGCTCCAGGACCGTCCATCTTGCGGGGGCGTATTGGGAATATTACTTAAGCTAGACTTTCCCTACAACTATACTTCCTTCGTAGCTATATTTCTTGTATCGTTGTGGAATACAATAACTATTATAATATTGTATTCATTTACCATATTTAGGAATTATAGGACTCTTATGGTAGTATAAATACTTGTTGTATCGATGTCATTAATTATATATCAAAACACAAAACTTCTCAATATCTTACAAGTAGGAGGGTACAAAGGCATAAATCAATAAACCCAACTCTAAATAGGGGAAACGACACATATATATAGGATAGAAAAATGAGCACGAGTCAACGAAGATTATTACCCCACGGCCTCATGGCCTAAGATTCTTGGAAAATATCCAGGAGGTTCCTTCAACCATTAAAACATAATTATAATTAGATTTTAACATGCACATCAATAAAATGATACTCATAGTACAAAACCCATAAATTAACAGAAAAATCATTAGGAAAATAAACTCCTCCCAATCATTTATTTATCTCCGATTAAAATACTCATCATAAAAAAAAATACAAATAAGACCATACAACATGTTGTATATGAGCATGATACATTCAATATCAATCTAATTGAACTTATTTTAAACAAATGATTAGAAGACTAAACCGTGTATATACTAAACTAAACCATCTATCCAAAAATAATACGAAGTATGCTAAATTATGTAAATTTTTTATTTTCTCCCTTATTTTGATCCTAAATTAATTCCCACCAATAATTGTTCGTAGTTTCACAAAAAATAATAGTAAGTCTTGCTTAAGACGACGGGTATTACTTGTCTAAATTTTAAGACGGTCAAATATTACCAAGTGGTGGCAATAAAGACAAACATTTTGGTATTTTCTAAATAACAAGTGACGTGATTTGATATGTATTTAACCCGTCTTAAGTTTAAGATGGATAATCACTGTCTGAAATGAGAACTTGTGCAAAAACAAATGCTCCTAGTTATGTAGATATTACTGTTCACGTCAAAAAAGAAAAAAAATTTATTCCTTGTTCCATAAAAATAAAGTTTCCTACTTCCATAAAAAAAAAAGAAAATTGTTCCTAGTTATTCCGCCAAAACGAAAAAAAAAATTGTTCTTGGTTACATACGGAGTAACTATTGTTGTTTATGTCACAATTAAATCATCCCTATTTTCTTAAGCAAGGTTTACGTTAGTTATATTATGAGTTTCGTTAGACATCTTATTAGAACAATATGAAGGAAATGATAAACACAACTCATAGGACTGCATTTAATATAAGAAGCTAAAAGAAGAAATAAATACTTAATACATATATTAATTGCATTGTTTTATGTGTAATATCATTAATTTCTAACTTTATACTAAATTTGGAAGGTACTAATTGCTTTAACACAACCCTTATTTATCATTACCCATGAATGAAATAGAGGTGCATTAAATGATGGATTAAGCATAATCGTCAAAAATCCGAATTTAAAGTTTAAAACAAAGGATTTTATCACTTGTATCCCTCAACCTTTTTATTTTCTCGCTTGTATACCTCTTTTTTCAGGAAAAAAACTTTAATCGTCAATAATTTTTTACTACAATTTTAGAGGACGGTAATTTTTTCTTCAAACCGTACATCTTTACGAGATCTGCGACTTGAAAAAAAAATTATTATTTTTTCAATTTATAGTTAGGAATTATGATCGGTCAAAGTCTTTTGACGGAATAAACTTTGACTGATGAGAACTCCTTCATAAAAGTTACGTTTGTAATGATTTTTTTTTTTCAAATTCACTGTCTTAACGAGATATTCGATTTGGGAAAAAAAAAATATTTGATCAAATTCGACAAAGGGTAACATCACTATGACAAAGACAAACGTAATAAAAGCACAATATTATTAGTTCACCTTCAAATGCCAAAGGGTAACATCACTATGACAAAGAGAAGTGCAAATGATCTTAATGCGAACTTCATGAGCCTTTGGTGGTGCAACAACCACTTCTTCAATTACCAACGGCTTTCCTGCCTCTCTTGCTACCGCAGCTGCGCCATTATATCAGATCAAATTCGACATTCAATTTTCTCGTAAAATAATCATTGTTATCGTAAGACTAATAAAATCGAGTTATGAGCTATGTATAGACATTTTAAAAAAAAACTTTCGCGGTGGTTTGAAAGTCAATAACATACTTTGTAATTATTTTCCTAAAGCCACAATATATTTTGTAGTATAACACTTGTTGCACTTTGATCATTTATTTTCAATGCTGTGTTTTTTTTTTGGTAGGTAATTTGTATGAAGGAGGACAAGAGAAAGAAAGGGGTAGTGTATTTACCTTTGCAATGGATAGGGACCCCAACTGTAGGTTTCTCTGTCATCTTTGAAAGTATTAGCTGACTATTGAGGAGTCTATTTTGGTCATTGATCTATTTATAAGCGTACTACACTAGTAGTGTATTGCTGGCTGGCATGATACCATTTTTTTTTTTTTTTTTGACAACTTGGCATGATACTATTACTCCCTCCATTCAAGTCCAAATGCAACATTTCTTTTTTTGACACTATTCATGAATGAAGAGAATCTTTACGATTTCTTACAATATGTAAGATAAAATATGGTCATGTGGGATCTTGTTTGATTCTCCGTTATAAGTACAATAAGAATATCAAATTTTTATATTTTTTTATAATGTAAAAGTCGATATATTTACATTACAATTTGTACATTGGCAAACGTGTAAAAGAGAAATGTTGTGTTTGGACTTGAATAGAGGGAGTATTATACAGTAACTTATGATCATACATTCATACCTCTTTTGGTTTGTTTTTTTATATAAATAAAACTAAGTAGAAAGAGAAAGAAAAACAACATTAATTACTCGATCAGTACTCCCTCTCAGGTTAAATCCCCCCATGTATTCTAATGTGTTAAATTTCATAATCAGACCTGGGTCCAACCCGAACTAGGGAGAGAAAGTCCACTTTATAAATTCAATGGGGTTCCACTCTAAAACCAATTGCAATAGAGGGAGTAGCTCATTGCCTTATAAAGTGGTAAACTCCTCCCTTTTTTCTCAATGTGGGATTACACTCACATGTGAACGATTGGGCTTTTTCACATAATGCGACTAAGTTTGCGTTTCGTGAGACAAAAAAAATGCCAAGGAAGCAGAAGTAGTGGTTATAAAAGTCATTTCTTCTAAAAAAAATGTATTTGAAAACGAATTTAAAGGATACGAGCTTTATAATAAAAGGATCTAAAAAGTGTACATTTTTATTTCGAGGACGGATTGAATATTCTATTATCAACCATTTCTACATCACATAAAGTTTTTTTAGACGAAAGAGTGACGGTTTTAATATTTTTCTACCAAAAGTATGAGGAAAATTAATTGTCCTACAATATTTAAATTATAATACTCATTCCACTGAAGCATATACCGAGTATATATTTTAAATAAATTTTACTCGTACATTTTATAGTGATAGTGTAGATTAAATAGTTTGTTGAATTGGCGTAGTCAAGTAAAAACCTATATAAACGTAAGTATATTATAATCCGATATATAAATAACTCATAAAGAAATATGACTACAAATTAAACAATTTTGAGTTAATTTGTAGTCATAATTAAACAATTTGTAGTCACTTATGCATTATAACTACAAATTAAAAAAAAAATATTATTCTAAATTGTTTATCGATTATACGACCAACTAATATAACCTTGATGATGTTTTGAGAAGAAGTCAAACTATGGTACATCCAGTAGCCACCACGGCTTTTCGGACAATTTACAGTTTATAGTTAAATTTGTTTGAATTAAAAATTTTACGTCTTTTAAATCTCATACTTAAAAAAATAGCAATTACTCTAAAATAGACCATATACTCTATCGGTTCTGAATCCGCCACCGGGTACATCTCAAGACCAGGACAAATTGTCGACTGCGTTAGTCTGCGTATAAGTCTGGAACTTGATGCACAAATATTATTGGCCAGTGATTACGTGATGAGGATGCATGAAATTTACAGTAAATTACGGTAACTGGTTGATTAGTACTTCCTACTCCCTAATTAATAAGTCTAAATAATACACACATGATCATAGGTTGTCATATGTGTAGAAAACATTATCATATAAATATAAATATATAATAGACAGTACAATACGTTATTGCTTTGTTTTAGGATTATTTTTCTGGTCAATCATCACTAGCTTAATACAAAAACGTAATTTTCTTAAATATTTCTTTAGAGTAATTTGTTGGAGATTCCTTCTTACAAATTACTACTCGTAGTTTTTTCCCCATAATTGTAGGGTTGTTGCACATTGACTTCTTCCACCGAGCATTTGTCATGATTCTCCTCAAACTAGTCTTATTTAAATTTTTATCCATCTTCCAATTTTTTTTTTGACAGAGATAAACTTCTACTCCCTATATCCCGGTCATTTGTTTACCATTTCCATTTTAGGGTGTCTCATTCATTTGTTTACCTTTTTATATTGAGAATGTTTTCTATGAGTAATTTGATGTCCCAATGGAACTATTGTCCACTTGTCATCCACCAAGGAATACCACAAATGGTCTACCATTTCCTTAAAAATTGTGCCAAAAGCAAAGGTAAACAAATGAGCGGGACGGAGGGAGTATATTGATGAAAAGAAATGTTACCGACAGAACAAAAACAAAGTACTACAAGCAGATGAAAAAGGAACTAAACTAGGCCAAGAAGTTATCCGGTAGCAAGACTAACAGACCAAGCGTGATGCTGGCGAAGAAGTCTGCGAGATTCAGTCGGGGTATGAAACTGACTAATGGGAACTGGCTTGTTGCTAGCCAGAACTGAGAAGGATTTTTTTGAGGAGATGAGAAAGTAAGCGGCTTATCCGCATCATAGATTAACTGAGTCGTTATAAGGAGGAGGCTTCTTGCATGCGGATGCATCAAACAAAGTTGATGCTTGAACAATGTGGGTGGAAAAAGTATTTGTGGGAAGGGGAGGGACTACAAGTAAAAACTTGTTTGGAGAATTCAACTTTGTTACCTTAATGCAATGAAATATGCGATCTCCTGAGACAATGTCGGGAGTAACGTTTACAACCAAAGGTCTTGGTAAACACATAAAAGAATGGTTGGTTCTGTGGGCCGCTGATAAGTGCATACCTTCCAATTTACGAGCTGTCTCAAGGATGGTAGTTGGATTTATAAGTTTTTGTTCGAAAATCTTTGCATTCCTATTCGTCCAAGTAGCTCGAAGTACACAACAGAATGACAAAAGGGGATTGAATTTCGTGGTAGAAATATGGTGTAGATATCTGATCATATCAGCTAGCCAGGCGTGAAACCTGATAAATGGATTAGCCAATGATCAGTCAGAGAAGATGATAACCACACATGTTGGCCTTGGGTGACAGGAGAAGATCTAAACAGATGATCAGATGTTTCAGATGACGAATCACAAAAAACACAACTTGGATCAATTGGCATCCTTCTTGCTGCGAGTCTGGTCATAGTAAGAAGGGAATTGGTTACCAAATGCCAGATAAAAGTTCCAAATTTTGGGGGAATTGAATGGACTTGTTCCAAACAATTTTCCATGGAAAAGGGGGAAGCGGGGCAGAGGGTTTCAGCGCGGTGGAGTAACAAAGCAAGAATGAGTAACCCGAGCGAACATAGTAAGAACCATCTTCTGTATATTTCCAGTATAGGAAGTCATCCGTACAAGGTTGAGGTGGCTCCAGACATAAAATAAACTTTGCAGAAGATGATTGAAAAATTCTAAAAATGGCAGCTGGTTTCCAAGCCCCGGAAGAGGTAATTATGTCAGTAAGGTCAAGGGTTTGAAAATGACTTGCTGGGCGGGTGATCGGCACGGATCCATTAATCCATCTATCAGAGAGGAGATTAAGAGATCTACCATTACCTACCTTCCATCCAAGTCACGGAAACAAGTTTGCAGCTGCGCGACAAATGCCATTCCAGATAAAAGAAGCTCCCGACACTTTTGATCAGGAGTTGGGAACCGGAAAATCTTTCTTATATTTGGGATGGAGAACCGAACGAAGTAGCCCATGTGGTATTGTATGTAATCTGTAATGAATTTTGAATAAGAAGGCTTGACTCAAAAGGGATGTATTCTTCAGATCTAACCCCCCCTGGGATTTAGGTAATTGCAACGATTCTCTTGGTAACCAGTGAATCGTCTTATTTTTGAGGTTGTTGCTCCACCATAAAGCAGTGGTCAGAGAATCAATTTTCCGACAGATGTTAAGGGGTACAGGAATGGTCGAGAGCAGATGTTAAAAGGAGGCAAATATTACAGTCTTGATAATTAGAAGTTTACAGGCTTGGCTAGGATGAAGGGAAGACCAAGAAGTAATTCGCTTTGTGATTTTGTCCACAAATTGATTAAAGATTGAATATTTTTTTTCGTGGAATATCAATTGGTACTCCCAAATATTACTAAAATTGGAAACACACCTAATCTTTAATAAGGATAATATATGTTCCCTGAAATCATCGGGGGTATTTGGACTAAATTTAATAAATGACTTGTAAAGATTAATCATTTGGCCCAATGCATCTTCAAAGGCTCGGAGAAGTTGGCGAAGGTTTTCAAAACAAGCAGTTGTGGCCTTACAGCAAATGAAAGCATCATCAGCATAGAAAAGATGGGAAATTGGGGGTGCGTACCTAGATATTTTGAGCCCAAGAATATTTCCCATATGTGAGGCTCGATGATCGTGCCTGTCGCAAGCCCGATACAAAGATAAATTACCCAGACTAGGCTAATAACAAATTAATGTAATTAGGGAAGTAGGGGTTGATCCTCAGGGAGATGGTGTTTCCTATAGAGTGTGAAATGTCTCGCAATTGGGTTTTATCTAACGAGTTTCTGGGTTTTGAGATTATGATGTCTAAACTAACAAAAAGCATAAATGAAAACAAAATAAAAGCAATTGAAGATGAAAGTAATAAAGCAAATGATGAATTAACAATGATGAAAAACGTCTAGGGAAGTAGGTTCACACATGTAGATTAATATATTGATGCAATTGGATATAGAACATGCAAATAATTCATTGTGAGTTCGTAAGAATGATGTGTTCATTACAATCATAGATCAGATGGTCTAGCAGGCTTTTAGGCAATTTACTAGGTCTTAATCTACCATGTCATGCTTTGTCTATTCAATTCACGTATCTCTACCTTAGAAAAGAATTCCATTTTAGTCAATGATTTTGATCAGGAATCGTCAACTATCGTTATAGTCCAAACATGCATAGACACAATGTTTTAAAAGCACAATTTCTTTTATCCAATTAACATCTTTTAATCAATCTAACATGGCTACCCTACACCCTAGAAAGGTGACTACTTACTCATGGCGATGTCTAAATCTAAGATGAAGTTAATAACAAAAACTAGGACAGACATGTTTATTTGATTTTGACAATAGTTTAAGACTCTTTATATGGTGATAATAACGACGCTAAATTGATAATCTAATGAAATGAAATGACGATTATAACGATACTAAAATGAATCTAAGATAACATAGATGGAAAATAACAATCAAAATAGAAAACATAAAGACATTAAACAAAGGATAAAATAGAAATACCTAAGTGACGATCAATAACGAAAGCGATAACAATAATAGAAATCCCTTGCATAGAATAATCGTTCCTTGAATTACAACACTTGAACCCAACAAAGTAGATTACAAAGACTGAAATTCTTATTGATCTAAGCTAAGATTTTGATGTAGAAAGGACAGAAATAAACTAAGAACTAAAGATGAAAAGGAAGAAGAAAATGAGAGAAGAGAGACTAGTTCTCCCTTCCTCCTAATCTAAAGAAAAAATGTAAGAAGAGAAGACATTATTGTAAAGAGGATGTGAGATGTGTTGAAAAGAGTGGCTGGAGCATCCTTTATATAGCATTAGGGTTTCGTGGGGAAGGGGTCGAGCATTGAACATATAGGACAAAAGGAGGAAGTTGAAGCAATTTGCTCGAAGCAGCAGGGATACCCGATCGGGTACACACTTACCCGATCGGGTAAGTTGTCATCTGGGTCCTTTGACTCTCGTTTCATCTCCCCTTGCATATGACTTGACTTCCAACATCCCCCTTGACCTCTTGAGTCGGATTTGTTGATAGGGTTTGATGTAAAACGATGAATTCTTTGCCTAACTGATTGATCTTCCGACAACTGCGAAACTGTCTTTACTTCTTCTCTCTTTTTGAGTTAGTGAACCTTCTTGAAATGCCTTTGACTCGGTTAAGCTTGCATCTTCAAATCGTCGGGTTCTGGGCAAATGCTCGAGAATATAGAAAAAGGGCGTAGAAACGTCACTTTCCCTACAAAACAGGTTAGAACATAGGAATTCGCCTAGAAGACGATATTAGCTCATAAAACGGCTTAACAAAGCACAAATGACATACAAAACCGAGCTAAAATGGGGGTTAAAATCATACAAATATTCACTTATCACTCGATGAAGTTGTTAGGACAAAACTTACATACACATGATGAACAGGTACGGGGAGAGGGGGTCACCTTGACAAAGGCCACTTGTTGCGTGGAAAGCTTGAGAAGGTTTACCGTTGATCAAAATCGAATATCGAACCGTAGAAATACATCCCCATACAAGACTACGAAACTTTTCAGGAAATCCAAATCGTTGCATAACCGACATGAGGAAAGACCACGAAACACGATCAAAAACCTTGTTCATATAAAGTTTGAGAGTCGCGTAACAGGTGCTTCCTTTTTTTGTCTTTTTTATGTAGTGGATAATTTCAAAAGCACCAATGGAGCTATCTGTCATAAGTCTTCTAGGGATGAAATCATGCTGAGTCTCCGAAATGATGGAGGGAAAAACCTTTTTTATCCAATTTGCTAGGCACTTAGAGGTAATTCTGTAGACAACGTTACAGAGAGACTGATAGGACGGAATTGTGTGACGAATTTCGGAGAGTCGGCCTTTGGGATAAGGACTATGTGAGTATTATTCCATTCTTTCAGAAGGACTCCTGTATTCAGAAATCTAAGAATAGCTGCAGAAACTAGAGGACCAACCAGAGGCCAGAATAGCTAAAAAAATTTGGGGGTTATACCATCCGGGCCTGGGGACTTTGAACCATCCATACTTCGGAGCGCAGTGTGTTGAACCAATTTCATAGTTTTGATAATGACATGTGTTTACGTAATAATATGTTTTACTAGATATATCATATGCGTGTAATTGTGTGCTTTAGTCTTATTATAGCTAGCAACAATTATGAGAAGAAAGATCAAAATTAGGCATAACTTTGATAGAGGTTGTGAGACAAAGTTATAACAACTTCAGGAATAACTTTGGAAGTGAACATGGAAGTTATAGCTAACCAGGCATAACTTTAAAGAAAATCGCTTCAAACAAGATCTACATAATACTACACAAGACTCAAGATGGAGGGTCTTTGTGATCAAGATGAAGAGATGATCCGTATACTGAAGATCTTTGTGAAGATTAGATAGTATAGGTCGTCATTTGGTAACTATTCCATTCAAGTGATTTTAAGTTCAAAGTTATAGCTTTAGCCTATAACTTTGGATGATAAATGTTGATTCATGATTTTGGAAATAAAATGTTTTAAATGTTTTCAAAAGTGAAAGAGTATTTTTATATTTATCAAAAGTTTTAATAGAGAATATATTTATGAGATTCTATTGGTTAGTAATACAACTTATGGGTTGTCATGCTACCTAGGGTTTCTAATATATTCTATCTCAATTTGTTTTTAACCTAATTAGCCCACCTAGTGGTTGAGCCATCTAGGGTTTCGTGAAACCTAGTTTGTGCCACCTAGGGATTCGTGCTCCTAGGGTTTCGTGAGCTAGAGGATTTCGGCCAACCTAGGTTGTTTCCTTAGTTTACCTAATCTAGGATTCTACTATATCTTTACAACAATATTTTTAGATATTAAGATAAATATATTTCTATAAGATAAACCAAATAATATTTTGAGATAAAGATATTTCTAAAAGATAAACAAATATTATTTTATGATAAGATAAGTATCTTTATTAAATATTATACTAGGGTTTTAGATCTACTAT
>JAIUZE010027761.1:0-41914 GCA_022085475.1 Heliosperma pusillum | reverse complement strand
TTTCATTTATGTGTCCCATACGACAATGCCATAGATAGGTTTGATCTTTGTCACCAACCTTTGCTTTCTTATTACTCACATGCATTATCTCTGTGGTTTGATCTAAAACATATATTCCATTTATGGAAACAGCTTTACCATAAATCATATCGTTCAAAGAGAAAATACAGCTAGTATTCTTTATTACAAACGAAAATCCGTCCTTATCAAGTACGGAAACTGAAATAATGTTCTTAGATAAACTGGGTACATAGTAACAGTTATTCAGAAATAACTCAAAACGACTAGGGAGTTGGATTACATATGTTCCCACTGAAACGGCAGCAACTCTAGCTCCATTCCCCACCCTCAGGTCCACATCACCCTTTGCGAGAGTTGTGATGCTTCTTAGGCCCTTCAAATGATTACACAGATGAGAACCACAACCAGTATCTAGTACCCAAGTTCCGAAACTTGCATGGTTAATCTCAATCATATGAATAAAAGAAGAAGACATACCAACAGGAGAGACGCGGCCTGCTTTAATGTCCTCTCGGTACACGAGGCAGTTCCTCCTCCAATGCCCAAGCGTGTGGCAATGGTGGCACTCCACGTTACCTTCATCGCTCTTTATCTTGCCTTGTGAGCTACCGCTAGACTCACCAGGCCCACTCTTGCCTTGCCCTGGCTTTTTGAATTTCGGCTTCCCTACAGCTAGGTTTGCCTTAGCCTTGCCCATACCTTTGCCCTTGTTGGCAATCATGAGAACGTCCTGTTTCAGACTCCCACTCAATTTCAGATCACTCTCTGTCTGTACAAGGAGTGAGTGGAGCTGATGAAGACTCTTCTTCATATCATTCATATAGTAATTTGCCCTGAAAAGGGCAAAACCATCATGAAGTGAATGAAGAACGCGGTCTATGACGATCTTCTCATCGATTTTGCAACCAAGTGCCTCCAGTTTCTCGACATTCTCAATCATGTCAAGAATGTGTGGGCTAACTGCTTGGCCCCTCTGGAGTTTCGCTTCAAAGAAGCGACAGGTATGCTCATAGCTAACGATCCTCGGAGCTTTCGAGAACTCGTTAGAGAGCGTGGTGAAAATCTTGTTTGCACCTTGGGCAATGAATCGTCTTTGCAAATTGGATTCCATTGAAAAGATGAGTACGTTCTTTATCGCACCCGCCTCCATTACGAAATCAATATAAGCAAGTGATTCATTTGCTTCTGCATTGGGGCCTGGGTTTGGCGGTAGTGGCTTAGTCAAGTACTCGAGCTTACCGTCAGCAATGGCAGCATTCCGTAATGCCGCCTCCCAGTCCGCAAAGTTGGACCCGTTATTCTTCAGTCGCGTTGACTGATTCATAGTGTCCATGAACATCTTAAGCCAGGACTCACGTCCGAGCGTGGCACTTGGCATTGGGTCATCAGTATGGCCAGCCATTTGTTATTAGCAGTTATATCTGAATATATGACTGTGGAAAAAGAAAATAAATATGATAAGTTTCATCGTTTTAAAATTTGAGTCTAATGAAAAACTGTTTAATTCGATGACTCGTGCATTTATACAATTGACCTCCCTCAAGAATTATATAAATGATCCCAAGACTCAATTTCTGTAAATTGATAAGCCAACCTCTTGGCTAATTCTACTTTTAGAATTCCTGGTCGATAAATTTCTGTAAATTCTATCTATAGTCCATCATAATCACGAGATATTACTCGTACTATAATGTTGAGATAAAATAGGTCAACACTCACTACTTACCCAACGTAGAAGGGGTCATATTATGACTTCCGACGAAGAAGGGGCTCATAGTAGTTTTCCCTATAAAGACTAGTCTCAATTTTATTTATAGGGGAAGGTCCCATCATCTTAACTTAAATTCATTTTAAGTGAACGAATGTCTAGCAACTCGAGAATGATTTAACTAAGGTGATGGCCCTAAAAGCGAGTGACATCTGTATGTCCATGATTAAAATATTCAACCTATATGAATCATTTTACATGCATTTTATTAGGTGGTTTGGTTTAGGTGGAATATGATGCAATTATCTATCATGTGAATGAAAAACAAAAGTACGGAAAAATACGTAAACTATTACAACGGTCCTAGTGTGGCTTATCTACCAAAATGAACACTAAATACAAGTTTGGAATCCATCCATATGGACCCGAGAAGCTTGACTTTGTCTCATCTTGGTCCATCTAGCGGGAGTGAGCATCCGATCTCCGTCTCTAGTCTTCTTTAAAATTACATTTAAAAATTACAAAATAAACCTATTTACATTCTAATTCCAAAACATAATTAAAAGAAAATAAAAGGAGATTCGAGATCTCAAAATTACAACCAAACCATGTTTTCATCATTACGAAAACATGATTAACTAAAGCCACACTAGGTATTACATTTTTCAACCAATTGCAAAAATACGTAAAATAAACCATTCATTCATTCATTAAAAAAAAATGCATCAACTATATAAATTAATACTACAAAACATAATTCATTAATTATGTTGATTAATTATCCAAACCACCATTCAAACCGATCAAAATTATGTGACAATTCCTTAATTGCCCACAACAACTTTAATCTTCCATAATCCATTTTTATTTTAAACCTTTTTAAAATAATTGGGTATCATTATTGTGAACCTTTTCACAATAACAAACAAACAAACATTATCTTTATAATGTCTAAAAAAACCAAATTTTTTTTTTTCTTACGGGACACTGTTCACGGGAACAGTACCAGTACCAAATTTTTTTTTTTTTTTATTGATTTCTCACGGTTTAATCAAAACCGAAAACAAAAATAATAAAACTAAAAAAAAATTACAGCTGCTGCCAAAATAAAAATAACAGAAAAAAAATTTATTTATTTTTTTTTTTTTTTTTATAGCAGTGAATAGTAACCGGGCAGCACAAAAAAAACGGTGTTGCCAAAATCGCTAGATCGGTACAAATTTCAATATCTAATCGTTATTAAAATTGATTCAAACTAGATTATTCATTTTAACCTTTTAAAAAGAACATCTAAATGATGATTAAATCGATTATCCTTATATTCATTTAATCACAATCGATTTGAACATCATTAAAATTGAATCATTATTCAAAAATCATCAATTAAAACAATGAATCCGAAAATCATAGCAATAACAACATCAAAAGAAATCCATCTTATTTTAATTTAATCCTTATCAAATTAAAACAACCACAAATTTATTATATTGAATTTTAACCTTTTAAAATAACAATATTAATAAATCAACAATGGAACAACAAAACCCTAAAATAAAAAAAAAACCACACGGCTAAAATAAAAGAAAAACAGCCGTCACAAATTTTTTTTTTTTCCGGTTTTCTCAATTTTTTTTTTCTCAAATTCATATATCATAAAAATGAAAACCATATAATATAATTTTGTAGCCAAAAGCTCTGATACCATTTGTGGGAAAATAACAGTTTACATCCCCTTAAAATTTAGGATTATAACAAAATTATATAATATGAATGCAAGTCATAGATATGAAATCGATACAAAAGTAGAGAAAAAGAATTAAACCTTCGGTCCTTAGCAAATTAGGCCTAAGAACAGATATCAAAATAGATATCCTCCTAATCGTAACACCCAAGATGCTCCGAGAAATACCCTTGTGTTGCTAGAAGTTATCAAAAATTACTGTTAACTTTTGATTTGTGTTTATGTCAAAAGTTACTGTCAACTTTTGTCTGTTGTGTGATGTTTAGATGAGATGGAGGCAGAGAGAGATAATTAGGTTAGAAAAGCCAAAAGTTACAGTTTTCACTTTTCTCCTTCTTTTCCAAAACTCACGGCACCTTTTTGTTTTATATGAGGAGATTTGGTCTCCTCAAATAACAACCCATTGACCCGAAAACCCGAGTGTATCTGGATACCGTGTTTCGGTCATTTTAGCTTCCAATATAATGTAATATCTTATAATCCTCGTTTTACATGGACCGACATTATAATCCGTCATTAATTATAGATATCCGTATATTTATAATTTGCCAATTAATTATAACGGTTTATGTTTAATTAGCTTACATTATATACTATAATTAAATATAACTTTTTATATTTAATTTTACGAATTACAGTTAATTCGTCTCAGCTAACTTTCGTCTCATCATCACATTGACTAACCTTTTAGTCAATTACACTGACTAACCTTTTAGTCATATAATAGGGTATCAATATGATTATTTTCTCAAATAATCACATCTCTCAAACACATCCTATAGGTGTGACTTTTAGGGACCAGTTGATCACCGCCATCTGTATGACAATAACGTCAAACTTATCTAGCAAGCCAACCGTTATTGATAAACGTTAATCAACTGATTATTATACAAAGTATACCCTGTGAACCTACAGAGATTTATTTATGTTATTGCACTAACTGGAGGACACTAGCTCCAACAAGTACAGGATGTCATGGCACCACAAGTGCACTCTGGTACAGGGTCCAGATCATCAACTTCTTCCCAAATCCTTTTCAGAGACCCATAGTATTCAACAATAGGCAAATTGTCTTCAGAGATGTTGTTTAAGTCTTTCTTCAGCTGATATAGTTCAATGCTATTAAGCTGGCCATATCTCTCAACCAATTCAACCCAAAGATCCTTAGAAGTAGTGACATACACAAAATTTTCTCGAAGTTTTCCTTCCAAAGAGTTCTTAATCCATTGAAGAACAACCATATCACATCTACACCAGAGATTATACTTTTTATCAGTCTTAGCAGGTCTAGCACAAGTGCCAGTAATGAAACCCTCCTTATTCTTGGATGCTAAAGCAAGAAGAATGTCACGCTTCCACAGGAGAAAACCAGAGCCATTGAACAGATTATCTGTTAAGCGCATACTCGAGTGATCTTGATTTGTGAGAGTAAGAGGATCATCATAAACATCAATAGAAGTGGAAGACAAAGAAATTTGAGGCGAACCAGGCATTATGATAATGTGAGAAGAAAACTAAGAAAATATCAAGAAAACAGAGTATTGTAGAAATATGAAACCCTAATTTTTAGGTATTTTGATTTTCTAATGAATTGTGATTGAATTCAGCTAAGATGCAATGAGTAATAGGAACGCAATGCATAAAACGCAATTTAGAACAAGAACAAGTGAGAGATTCATTGTTGAGAAACGAAACAATAATTCGCAACAAATGAGCTGAAAATTGTAGAAATCAGTAAGAATAATAGGCAAATTGACGATTTTAATTGAAGAACAACATCTAGAATTATCCAGAGATAAGAACGATTCAACCAGAAATCGATGCGGAAGCAATTGTAAGAACAGATTGATTCGAAGAGTAAAGATCTAATGAATACTTCAAGGTAGAAATGTAAACAATTGAGATAACAATTGTACTTACAACCTCACAAGATTGATCACGGAGAATATGAAGATCGTAAACCTAATCGTCTGATACCATATGAACATATAAACTCCATTGTTGATCAAGGTAGCTTGTATAAGAGGAAACCAAGAGTAAATAAGTGTGTATTGTATTAATGATCAAAGTTATGATATGAGTAGGAGTATATATATACAATCTCTTAACTATGATTAACTTAATATGACTATGGTTTAGTAACTAACCATAGCTAACTAACTATCTACAACTTAAGACTCCCCCTTCAAGCTGGAATGCTTGATTGTAGAGTAAGACTTGAGACTTGTTAAGACATGAAGAAGTAGCTATTCACGAAAATTCTTTCTCAAAAGCTAAGGAGCTATGCCTACAAATCAAAATGGTAGTATATACACGTACAACATAACACTAGGTATATATATACGAGTATATGTAGTAGCCAAAGAAATAAAAGCAAAAAGAAATGAGAAAATAAGAAACTATACAACCTCCATTACTTTTAAATTAATGTTGTAGAATTGTAAGTAGTAGTCAAAGAAACTTGAGTAACATTGGAGTGAAGGGTAAAATAAAGTTAGACAAGTACTCCCTAGTAACTAGGTAGGGTTAAGAATAACAATTCTCTCTTGTGACGGACATATCCGTTACAAGCTTGCGGCAGGTCAAGTACTACCCATATGGATAAATAAGACAAAACAGAATGATACTCCCTAGACACTTTGCTTTTGTCTTATCTACCCACATGGGTAGTATTTGACCCGTCGCAAACTTACAACGAATATACCCGTCACAAATGAGAATTTGTGTAAGAATAATTTATAATAAGAGTGCAAATCAAAATAATTTATAATAAGAGTGCAAATCAAACCAACCGTTCCAACACTGTTTTCTGGGAATGATGGGGTAATACAGCCCTTTATTATAATTTACAACGATTATAAATAAGATTAATTGTAATTTTAATATTTAAATATCAAGTCATTGGATAAAATTTGGGGGGATAACAACAAAGATATACGAGAAGCTGACAAATAAATGAGTAAATGAGAAAACACCTTAATAGTCAATAGCGAACTCGTTTGATTTGTTTTCACTTTTGAGCAAGGTATTGTCAAGAGCCAATATCTAATGTCTTTTGCCTGTTCTTTTTACTTTTGTTTGTAGAAATAACTCTAAAGTTGAAGAACTTATATGACACTTACATCAATACTAAACATTTAAGCTGGGGTTTTTGTTACAAATAATATAAAGACAAATGATACAATATTTTTTATTATAAATTTAACCACAATTCAACTTGTATTATTATTATTCAATCTTAACAATAACACAATCAATCCTGCAACACTTAGCTACTAGCCAAGATTTCAATCTATGCTGAACTCGGGATATTAAACATCTACTCACATCTATCCAACACGATTGATGACCTCTATTTATAAGGTCCTAAGTCTCAAACTATCTAGTAACATACGGAGTATTAGAGTCATAATAACATTCAAAAGCTAACTCCTAATTATTTACTACCTATAACATTTAACATTTATATAGAACATAAAAATTAGATAGATAACTTAAAACAACTTATGACTCCTAATACATACTAAAAAGTAACTTAAGGGACATCAATGTTGATGTTACTTTCCCAACAATTTATATGAAATGAGAAGACAAATGCTGCAAATTATGATTTGCGATTATATTCCAACTTATTGCTACTGAAAAATAATGTTAAAGACCTAAAGTATACTTCAAGAGAATCATCTCCATATATCGTATTAATTAAGAGTACCATATTGAATTGTTTTGTTATGGGGTAGATCTTTTTAATTGTTAAGAAATCAATCTTAAATTGTTTGTTACCATATTAGATGGTACTACTCAATAACTTAACAATTATGTGTTTTCATTATTGATTCAATGTATTCGATATGATTCTAATAATAACTCGATTATATAGTTAATGCACTGCATGCATGCTTATATACAATTAAAAAAGCACTAATGCTTCATCTTTACTTAGGGTGAATACTGATCATAATCATGAAAGGAGCACAATTGTGTATCATAATCTTGATTTTGGCATTCATGCAAAATCTGCATGCTAATTCCACCGTCTCGTCAATTCAAGCTACAAATAGGTAAATTCATCTTTCAGTAATTTTGGCTTCAACAGTTGTATGTGTGATATTTAAAAATCCTCTCCACACGTGCAGCTTATTATTGTTGTTGACAGTAAAGATCAGTTGAATCGAACAAAAAATTGATAAAGAGTTTTTATTTTTCCGTGTTGTTTGAATAATAGAGACTCGACAAGCTATCAGAGTTCAAAGGATTTGCACTCGTCAACTACAAATGTCAGGCTACTGTATGAAGATAACTATGTAACTTGCACAAAACCTTATATTTATTTACGTTATTTTACTCTTGTGGGTTCATTATATATATGTCAATATTTCGTGCATAGTATAATATTTATTTTATTTAAATTATCGTTGTCGTTGTTAAAGAGCTTTTAACTTTATTATCGTTCATTGTAAGTTACATGTTTTAGATTTCTCTTCCCACCTGATTTTCATTCCTAATATAGATCCCGTGCAACGCATGTATAGTCAGTGGCGGATCTAGGGGACTAGCAGGAGAAGTTGCCCTCTTGGCGGATGAGTTTTTCAAAGTTTTTAGTTAAATTTTTTTAAAAACTTTCGAATATACCTTATGTCGTTAGTTGTTCGTCCCCCTAAAACTTTTCGCCCCCTAAGTTCAAATCGTGGCTCTGCCACTGTGCACGTTGTACATACTCTTTTGTTTTTTTAAAGAATTATTTATCGAATTTAAATTGATAACTCATTATTTTTAACATTTTTCATTCTTATATTTTGAATTAATAGAAAAAATTTAAACTGCAATTAATATAAAGAGAATTGAATAGGTTATAAAATGTATTTTCACGGTTTTTTTTACCATAAAACTAAAAAACTATTTTATTTATATTTACTAATACCATTTTTTTAGTCACAACTTCTTACTATAAGAAGGTCATTGAAATTCTTTTCTCAAAAAAAGACCAACGACAAATATTTTGCACGATAAATCTTTGTAGGTTGTGACTTTTTTTGAATTTGTTAATTTTTACAATGTAAGAGATTACATAATTTATTACCCAATATACACATTTATGTATAATAAACTACACAAATTAGGCTAACTCTAAACCTTAGTATTTAGGCGGAAATATTTCAACATCTCGTTAGTTATAATGCTATCCACCTATTCTATGTAATTCTATATTAGATAGATAAAAGAGAAATATCCGTGTTCACCTAATCCAATACTCTTTATGATCCAATAGCTAGTATTTTTGTCTAACGTAGCGCACACTTAGTTGTAATACAATAGAGAGGAGGGGAGATTCGAATCTGAAATATATTGTCGAGTTAAGTGTAGAATAAGGACCCGAACTATACTAAAATGTAGCTTTAAGGACCTAAAGTGAGAATGTTAAGTGTTAAGGACCCCAAACTAACTTCCATCCAATTAACCATCTAGCAAACCATAAATTTTAAAGCTAAACTAAATTAAAGTTCATTATAATACAAACCTAATAAAATTCGTTACTCCTTGGATATACTACAAGAGCTACTTACCCATTACATTTTATCAGGATTTAGCAGTCCTCCCACCAAACCTGAACTTGAGTTGTCCACCAAATTCCCAAAAACTTTACGTGTGTTCTAAACAAAAAATTCCAAATTAAAAAATACATCACATTTTATCTAATAAATCACATTAGAAATCTTCTACCAATAGTGCAGCCAACTTCACCAAAAAAATATGCAGCTAGAGCTTTGTACATCGATATGAACCAAAATTAACAACTTGTCTTTCTAAGATTTATCCTTTCATTGCGTGCTAAGTCCTAATAGAAAAAATTAGAAACAAAAAAATGAAGATAACCAAAATAGTGCACCTTGCTTAAAAAGATAGAACTTGAACCAAAAGTTAAATGAATTTTCTAGCTAGTGATACAAATTCTTCCATTGGACTCCATAAATGATGACGACATAGTTAGTGTAGTTGATTGAAAGTGCGTGTTATCGGATGTCGTGGGCATTGATTGTATCGTTTGTTGCCTTCATTGTTAGTGTAGTAAGCCATTCTTCTTGGTGGTGTAATCAGATAAAACAAAACTATAAACTAGAACACAAAAATCATGTAACATATGAAAGTATAATAATGGTGCTAATAAAAACTAATGCTTGCTGATCTTGTAAAGCCATTTAGGTAGGTATACATTCGATAACCCCTTTCATGCATAGGCGGCACTGATTGCTGACTTCTTTCACGAGATGTCCCTTCAAGTCCTCATCTAATTTCCATAGAGTTTGTGGTATAAGTGATTTTACATTTTTATGGCCATTTTTCTCACCTTCTTTTTACAACTTATGGCACCACCAGATTTAGTGAGCTTAGTTGTAGAATTCTCACCAACTTGCATTTTAGGCTTAGTTTTTAGTATGTCGGCCTTTAGTTTTTTCAATGGTGGAAGATTAATTGTAGGATATTCACAAGCATGGCGTTCTTGTGGACAGTTTCATGGCTTCATGATAAATTGATACCCCTTCAAGTAACCATTTTTTTAACAATCGGCCAGGTAATGCTCAGGGTACTCTACATTCTTTCATATGGTTGCCGCAACATGATTGCATGGTATGCCATTTAATTTTCATGATCTAAAACTACTTATTATGTCCCTCAAATCCACCAGAAACTTAACTTGTGTCGTTCCATCTCTAACTCCAAAACAAAAGCGTCCATCACAAAAAGCTGACTAACCCTAGTTTCAATCTTTACTTTGTCAAGTTTTTCCTTAATTCTTGGACATAAAAATATATCATTTTTTTTAATTATATCCCTCTTCATATGTAATCTCTCCATTAACCTCTCCCTAATCTCTTCCAACATAGAATTATTGGTTTATGCCTACATTTTAAAATGTTGGCATTGAAAATTTCATTCATATTGTTGTCAACATTATCACATTGTGATTGAGGAGTGTAGAAAGCCTTACACCATCTTTTGTAGTTCCTATTCAATAAGTCATCAGCTCCCGCATCTGAAATCAACTTGAACATAACAAATTTTTCCTGAAAATCATTTTCGATTGTACTTTTCACAATTCTCCAAAATCCCCGATTCTTCTCATGTACCTTTGCCATCCCCAAACACGCCTCTGAAATTCACATACGCATGTCTTGCGCAATACCTTGAGTAAGCTTGTGCCCACATATCTGCTAAAGTTCTTAAGAGACCTATTTATTGGTCTGACATGATAGTATATCCACTAACATGTGTCGTTCCAAGTTCAATGGCTAGATAACCTAAAATCCAAATTCGAAGAGTCTGTGCTCTCCTTTTGATAACCACCCAAGCAATAAGCCACATTTGATTTTTTTCATCCCTATCGACGACTACAAAAATTTGTCCGCCAAATGGCCCTTTAAGAAAGCATTCATCTATGGATATAAAAGGCCTACACCCAGCTAAAAGTCCTAGTTTCAAAGCGCATAAACATATGTAAACCATTTCAAACATTTTGTTATCTTATAAGAACTTCACAGTTCGGATTAGCCCTTAATATCCCATCTGCATACCTATGGAGCAACACGTTTTGTGCACTATATTCACCCAACATCTGAGCTTTTTTCCTTGCTTTACTAGCCATGATCATGGACACATTAACTCCTCATTCTATTCACACAGGGTCAACAATTTCTTGCAATTTTAGATACTGATTAATCTTAAACTTGTTCTTGTCGTATTCCGCAATCCAGGTTACACTAATTTTTTCACCACGTTTCCTCAACCTCTTTTATGCTCACCTATATAAGTCTTAACTTTAAATGTTTTGTTTTTTCATTCCCATGATGCCCATATTCTCCAAGGACAACCGAGAGTCTTACCTCTATGATTTTTTGAATATTTAACATATATCCCCAAGTTTACACAATAATTAGTTAATGCTTCCTAAATTAGACATTATCATCAAATACCTAACCCACAAAAAAAAAGTTGTATCTTGTGGGGTTGTATCAGACCTATATGTTATGTTTCTCATCTTATCTTCTTAGAACTTCCTAGGTTGGCAAGATAGCCGTTGTCACCCTGAGCCACGCTCTCACCAAGACTATTTATGTCTGATCTATCCTTGTATCACTACCGTCAACTATTACTTTATTTGTTAACCATCCATCAAGTATGATAAGATCCTTTATTTCACCTTTATACCCATTTTCTTTAGCACTATCAATCTTACTTTTGTCTCTTGCAATAATCACGTCTTCATCTTCATTATCGATTTCTTCATCACCATAAACAATGTCTTCAATGTTCATGTCTTGCTTAGTGGTATTACTAGAGCTGGTAAGTCTGAACCGACCCGAGTGACCTAACCCGAACCCGAGCAAACCCGACCCGATAGAACTCGAGAATTTCGTAAACCAAAATCGACCCGACCCGATGGCGACCTGTAACCCGACGCAACCGGATAATCAGTGACCCAAACCAGACATGCCCCAATTTTGACCCAACCTTATACTGTTCCTTTTAAATTGATGTCCTGACAACTATTAAGTTTAATATTGATCAAAATAAAAGTGATTTAGTGTTTAGATTTGATACATTTGAGTTTATAATGAAGTCACTAAAGCTAATAATGGGTAAAAACTAAATTTAATGGTCAAAACTTGAAATAATGCGATAAAATAACAGAACCCGATAATGACCCGACCGAAACCCGACCTGATACATCATTTGATCCGAAATGACCCGACCCAAACCCGACCCGACGCCGAATTGACCCGACCCGACTTGACCAGGACCAAATCCGACCCGACTGACCCGATTGCCACCTTTACGAATTACACATATATGTACAATTCAACAAATAAGTAAATGTGCCTGTTTAGATCCAAATCATCAGATTCCAAATCACTGACATCCAAAATCATACCTATTTTCAATTAAGACACATTTCAGCAGTCAAATCTTCATGCTCACAGAATAGGTGAATTTCTCCATTTTCTATCAGGCAACTCAAAAACGTCTTAAATGTCCTTTCACATACCAAAAATATAATGCTAGTAAGAAAGTCCTTTTTGAGGTCCAAATAATGATGCTTGATAACATTAGTATAACTCAAATCATCAACAAACTTTCTAGCATAATTTTGGTAAACGCCATTAGCTACATCATTATAAATGCTAACATTTCCTCCATTGTGAAAAACAAAGGGTTTCATTTGACATGTCCCTCTGTGGTGGATCACAAGACGCAATTTTGTAGACGAGGCATCTAAACATGTAACAAAATAATGTGCATTAGCAATTGATTCTTAACCATTATTATAATCGTAAACATCTCAAGTAGCATTAAAATCTTATTTGAATCACCCGTCATAATATTTTTTTTTTGGTAAACGGTAAGTTTCATTAATAAGCCCATAAACATATTACATCATTTCATCTCACTATGATCCTAGGCAATTAGCCTTTGAATCAATAGTAAATGTTTTTCATATGCTTCTTTCCTCTTACAATTACTAAATCTAGTACATATGGTTCTTTTAATACTAAAAACAATATCCTGTGGCAATGTGGCATACACACATACTTCTAAAAAAGACTCTTGTTCCTCGCTTGCCATATATGGTAAACCAATGCACAAATCGCAGCACCAACTATTTGTTTCTTGAATAATGACCTGCTCCTCCATTGCACCCACCATTGAGCCGTCCCCTGCCACATGATAGTAATATGTAGCCATTCAGTCACTGGCTTCAGGCATTTCTGACTGAAAACACACTCAAAACCCACCACAATATTAAGAGGATAAATTATGAACACTAATTATAAAAATTCAAACAAAATTGAACAACATATTCAAAAATTTTAATTTTAATTTGACATTCCATTTCTCTATATCATAATCATGTAACTAGTACAAAATTTGTAGTATTAAAAAAATTAAAGTACACAATTATAATCTTACTGAAACTGACAATAAAATATGATACACTAAATTTTGTAGCATCAATCAAACTAGAAACCATTATTAATCACCTTTTTTTTTTTTTATTGTGTAACACTAGGTAAAAGTCATGTGAAATCAAAAGCTAAGTTTTGGGGTAATTTTTATGAGCTTAGTAAATGCACATTTACATAGGGATAAAGGTTAGAGACTAAAAGAAATGGGTTTATCAGAACGGATTTCATGTGCACATAATTCGAAAGAGTTAACAGACTATTGGACGTCTGTCTATTCCAGACCCCAAAATTTACAAAAAGTGAGTTTGGGTCCTTAAAGCTATAACTGTAGAGTAAACTCATTTATTGTGCACAATATATACTTCCGTATTGACCACTAGGCTAACATATCTTTGATATGATCTAATAAGTAAATGGGTTATTTAATAGGAATAATCCAACCTATACCTCCCCTTCTCATATTAATCCAAGCAACACTTTAACCCAGAATAAACCTAACTTTAGATACTCTTGTCTCAAAACAGATTTAGTTATTTTTGACTTGTTATATCAGGTTAAAAATGACCTGATGATGACATGGCAATAACAATAAATCAATAATTATAATAAACAAAAGTAAAAATAAAAAATCTTAACCACCCAACAATCAACCTCTCCCCCCTTCCCACCACGCAAATCATCAACAATCTGTACATTGAAATCATAAAAGTTCAATACCCACGTAATAAAAACCCAACTCAATACTAAAATCAATACAAAGTTCTCGTCCTTTACACAAATTCTGATTAGCAACATCATAGGTTATTCCCAATTCCATTAAAATACATCAAATGAAGCACACAACAAGTTAAAATCCCTTGATTCATTCAAAAGAAACAAAATCATTTAAACATTAAAAAGCACAAAATTTTAAAAAATAGATGAAAAAGATATGAAATAAGAGGATTACAAAGTGAAAACACTCAATTAAGAAGAAATCCAGATGAAATAAGTAAGGTCATAGAAGAAAGAAGAAGGATAGAGAGGATGAACACAACTCAGCATCTTCTGTGTGTTGTTGTCTTCTGTCTTCAACTCATGCGACGCGGTTCAATCGTAGGGAGATGGATGTGACGATGATTTTGGGTGTTGGGTGGTGTTGGTGACGACGGCGGGGACAGGTTGCAGAGAGCCAAGAGGGAGATGGGTGTGAGTGTGTGACGGTGGGTGGTGAATGGTGATGAAGAAGTTAAAGTGGGCAAATGATAGAGGAAGATGACTTATGAGTTGAATAATTCTAGATTTTTGTAAAGGGTAACCTGCTTAACCGGTAACCAGTTATTCAAAGCATTGTAAGAAAAATGAGCGTGTAAATCAGATTACTCTGAGTTAAAGTGTTGCTTGGATTAATATGAGAAGGTGAGTCATAGGTTGGATTATTCTTATTAAATAACCCTAAGTAAATTGGAAAGTGATAATTACCTAAACATACCTTCCATCAAACTAACCCTAAATTGTTACTCTACATCACTATTTAACATTTTATTAATAGTCTAGCAAATGACATATACACAATTTTGAAGGTTATGTAATATCTTAACTAAATTGCTTTATGTAACACTCAAACATGTTTAACAAGGGACTTCTTTTAAAATAAAGCTAATCAATACTACAAAATAACCTAACATATATAGTAGACGGTGGTGTGTAGTAAATTATTTTCTGTTGTTCCAACACTTATAAGTTACAAGTGAGCCTATTTGAGTAACTTGCAAATTTATAACTTGTAGGTAGGAATGTTCAAGTATTCCACGTAGTAGTTCTTACAAAGTTATTTTATTTCAAATATTTGTCTAAGATTTTTTTAAATATAAGTGTCAAATTATCTATCATTTGTGAAAATAACTTATTATAAAGAATAATCATATGAAAAATCTTAGGCTTATCATTTGGGTAATGGGTGTAATTTTACAATAATACTTGATTATTTGTGTAACCGTATTATACTCCTGTCATCCAATTTGTATTATGCAACCTTGCACTTTTATTTTGAAATAATTTCACAATAAGTTACGTCATATGAAGTCAAAGATTTTTCTCCTTAACTTTAAAAGGAAATTGGAAGAACATAATTATAGATAAACTAGAAAATTGGACAAAAAAACTTAGAGATAAACATACCCTAATCGATAAGCCCTCGAAAATAAGCCAGGTAGGAGACAATCTCAAGCTAATAAAAGGTTATATTGAAAGCTTATTTGGCTCTTGTTTAATTTTTAGTTTAATTTTAAATATTTTCCTAGTATATATAATTTGAAATACGAAAATAGGCCAAGTATGAGACGATCTCGAGGCAATAAAGGCTTAGATTGACATCAAGATTGAAAGCTTATTTGGCTCTTGTTTAATTTTTAGTTTAATTTTAAATATTTTCTTAGTATATTTTAAATTTAAATTATACGAAGTATATTATTATTATAGTATTAGCTTTTTTATTTATTTAATGACGTTTAGATTTACTTTTCAAAAATATGTATTTTTTTTTAAATTTCAAAATTACAAAAAATGTAGAGATATATAGTAACAAAAGTGAGCTTGAGCTTCAATATTCAAGACTCAATGAGCTAAAAGTTGAGCCCGAGTTTTGCCTTAATTGTAAGTCAATCTTAAGCAATCAGAGTTAAATAGTCCCGATAGTACATCCCTCATCATCATGCTCGGAAAAAAGGAAGAAGAAATATTCAAGGATGACTGGAGCTCGGGATCAAGATCGAGAAAAATTAGGACGAGCCAAGAGGAGCAGTGATTTTAAGAGCTTGAGCTCTTTTTTTTAGCATACGAGTTAGATTTTGAGCATAGCTGAACTAGATATAAGATCGACTCTTGGGGTCCTCGGTTAGACCCTCGTTTACGTCTCAATTGTTTACCTTGACTGATGGAGTATTTTATGTTTTCGCGGATTCTCCTTGTTATATACTGTACGTATTACGGAATATTCGGCCTAATTTGAAAAATGGAATGTGGCAGATAGTTTTGGACAACGGCATAGTCCAAGTGACAATCTTGAAACCGCAAGGAAGCGTCACTAGAATTAAGTATAATGGCATCGTTAATTTGCTCGAAGAGCTCAATGATGAATCTAATCGCGGGTATGTACCTAAACTACTCTTCTTTTTTCCTTTTCATTTTAAGTGTGCTTCAGACGCCCTCGTGCAACCATGGACGAGGGAACCGAGCCTCTGTTTTTTGTCAACAAATTTGCAAACTTTATTGATGAAATTTGATACAATATTTTCCATTTCTTCTAAGAAGCCCTTGTAAGTAATTGTTTTGCCAAACTATGTTGTGCATAATTTACAGTTACTGGGATGTCGTCTGGCAAGGAACCGGAGTTACCAGGAAAAAGGGCAATCTTGATAGGTATTTTTCATTTAAATTTATCGATAAGTATTTGTCATGCGGTTTTATTTATATTGATATTGCGCAAAATGGATTCCATATTTGTTTTAAAGAAAAATGAACTCTTAAAAAGCGGTAAAAAAATTGTGTTACACACATTCTTGTGTAAGTAATCATTACACAAGATTTATTGTTAACTGGATTAAATATTTTGAATTAATTTTGATGGCTTGGGACATGGGTAGAATATAATACGTTGTACTAGAAATATTATACTTCGTACTCTGTAGTAAATACTCCGTAAGAGTCGAGTAATATTTATTCACTGTTTTGTTGAATTAACAATGAAATTTTGAAATTTTGCCAGTTTTCAATTTTAATTTGATTAATCTACATTACTAATTAATTTCTTATAATTTACTCTTATGTTTTAAACACCTTAAACTTGGATCTTATTCCACAAGTGTAGCTAAGTAAAACTCACTTGGTATAGTATATAGGTTGAAAGTTATACTACGAAATTCATATGAGGGGAAAGTGGTTAGAATTTAAGGTTTAATATAACAATAGTCAATCATGATTATTGGCGTCGAATGCTCCCTCTCTAATAAATCTTGTACATGATTGATTTGATTGTTGGTATTGACTATTAAATTATTAAGTCAAATTTGTTACGTGATTTATTAAAACAACTAGATTCATATTATCATTTTAAAATAGTAATCACCATGGTATATTGTGAGAAAAATAATTGTCAGAGTTGAACATTTAAAGTCAATGAGGACAATATAAATGATGAAGACTATACTATTATAAGTGTTCTCATAGGTTGCAACCCTCAGTCCAAACACTTACAGTAAAACAAATTTGGTCTTTCAGTAGCAAATTTGGTTCTCTATCATAAATATATTGGACTGTAGAAATGTTAACCCATGAATTTTGTAAGATTTTTATCCTATAAAGTTCTAAGTTGGGTTTTCTTTTGTAGACTTGAATGTACAGATTTTAAGGTTATAGTCGAAACAGATGAGAAAGTAGAGGTTTCGTTTACACGAACATGGAATTCATCTCTCTCTGGCAAGCTTCCTCCTATCCATATTGACAAGAGGTTTTTTCTTAAAACAATAAACTTTGTTGGTTTGTCTTTTGTGTGTTATGGACTAACATATTAAGTATTGCGATGCTAAATGGTCATCGGTTCTACATTTAGGTTCATCATGCTCCAGAATTCTTCTGGTTTCTATACCTACGCCATTTATGATAGGCCTAAAGATTTTCCTGGGTTCACTCTCGCAAACACCCGCCTTGCTTTTAAACTTAACCAAATATGGTAAGTTACTTACCATTGTAATATTAGCTTGTTTTTGAGGTCCCAAATGATATACATGTGAAATTTAGAAGAAGGTGAAATGTACTGAAGGTGAAATGTGCTGAACTGAAAACAAAGGGTGATAGAAGGGAAATAGTTAATACTTTTTAGTTCTAGTGCATTTTGTGACTAACATTGTGTTATCTTGGTATCTGGATATGGTAGGTTCAAATACATGGCTATGGCAGATGAAAGACAAAGACAAATGCCTCTGCCCGATGATAGGGCATCTAATAGAAGCGAAAAACTAGCCTACCCGGAAGCTGTTTTACTAACTAACCCAATTGAGCCCGAATTCAAAGGGGAGGTAACTAATTTATTGTTCACGTTCCTTTTCCATTCAAGTTGTTATTATTGTAAGAGGTGTGTCCTTTACACGCATTCATCTCTTCACAGCTCTCACCCTTAATATTAACCACAATGTTGTGATTGGAAGAGTCACTTTTGATGGATGTTCCTGATATACAGGTTGATGATAAATACCAATACTCAGGTGAAGCGAAAGATATTCAAGTACACGGGTGGATATGCAATGATCCACCCACTGGCTTGTGGCAAATCACACCAAGCAATGAGTTCCGGTCTGCTGGACCAATCAAACAGTACCTCACATCACATGTTGGCCCAACATCTCTCTCGGTTAGTTATGGTCTAAGGATATGAACATTTATGCATGTTAGCTAACACGATTAATAGTATCTATTTATAATAAGCATTTAACATGAGAGATGTGGGGAGATTTAGGTACTCTTAAGTACTCATTACTCCGGAAAGGAACTAATGGCAAATTTTGAAGATGGGGAGCCATGGAATAAGGTTCTAGGGCCACTTTTTGTTTATGCTAATTCAAGAATGGATAATGATTCGCACCAGCTATGGGACGACGCAAAACAACAGGTTTGCTGGCAAAATAGGTCCTTTTAGTAATATTTTTTTTAATTTCGCGAATTGCCTCATTTGTAAAATTAGGCATTTGAGAAGTAACGGTAAATTGTAATTACAGGCTAGCGTTGAAGCTAAACAATGGCCATATAGCTTTGTAACTTCAGACGACTTCCCATCCTCTGATGAGCGTGGCAGCGCAAACGGCTTCTTATTCATTCATGATAGGTTGTCCATCTCGTTATGTTGTGTGCTCAAATTATATGGACTGCAATTTGTTTCATTATTTTGAGGGTTCATTCCATGCCTAATTATCTCAAGCATTCTACTTGAGACAAGGTCGATTAACATAATGTGCTTTTTTATCACTTTAACTTACAGGTTCCTAAATAAAAATTCTTCAGCCAATGCCGCATATATAGGACTTGCTTCACCAGGAGAAGTTGGATCTTGGCAAAGAGAAAGCAAGGTATTTTGTGTTGTGTGGTTTACTGTTTTTCATTATTCCACTCACGTCCGATATCAAGACTAGAAACATAAGCCTAGCCATTTTTTTGTAGGAGTGTCTTATTGGGCTGGTGTGTTCGTCTGTCCTTTTATCTGAATTTTATTAAATAACTCTTGATATAGAATAGTTTTGAATAACATAAATTTTAATCTTAAATTGTCAACACAATGTGATTACACAGTCTGAAACCATAAAATTACAGCTGGCTCTCCAAGTTATATGCTCTGTTAACTTTAGATGTTTTGTTCCTAGGGATATCAATTCTGGACAAGAACAGATGACAAAGGCCATTTTACCATTGACAACATACGCCCAGGAAGCTATAATTTGTATGCTTGGGTACCGGGTTTCATTGGAGATTATAAATACAACGACACCCTTAATATAACTGCAGGTTTTATTAAACACCTTCTTTTTTTTTTGGCCTTGTTCATAATAATAATTTTGGGGTTAATAATCTATGAACATTATTTGAATTGGAAAACAGGACATGCTTGTGATTTGGGTGACCTTGTGTATGAACCTCCAAGGGATGGACCTAGTTTATGGGAGATTGGCATACCAGACCGTTCTGCTGCTGAATTCTTCATCCCTGATCCTGACCCTAATTTGGTTAATAAGCTCTATGTTCATCATGATAGGTTGGTTTTCACAATTCATTAAAAATGCTATCTAAATTAAATTCAGAAAGCCTTCTCCTTTCCCAACTTATTCAACACAAGTTCAGGAAGCACACAACTATAATCTATAGAGATAACAAATACATCTGGTTGGTTCTCTTTTTATAGGTTTCGGCAATATGGTTTATGGGATAGATACACAGATTTATACCCTAATGAGGATTTAGTTTACAATGTCAACACTAGCAACTACCAGACGGATTGGTTCTTTGCTCAAGTTCAAAGGTGAGACTTACATCACTAACCATCATAGGTCATATTGTCATATTATGGATTTAAATCATCAGTGTTTTTCCCACTTGTTTAGTTGTGATTCCATGAAAATATTTTCCCTTGACATGCATAATTTACGCATTTAGTTTTAGTTAGTCTAAGCCAATCGTTTATATTTCCCTCTTAGGCATGTTTTGTGTCGTGGAGAATATTTGTGACTTTTTAGCGCACTTGCATAGTTGCATGTGGTTTCAAATTCGATCCAAAAGTGTGCATATGTAAAACTACATGCGGGGATATTAGTACTCAATTTATGGGCCGTCTTTTTCAGGACATAATAAAGCAAAGGCACCAAAATTATCTTCCAATGACCACTCTTAACTTGTGTCAAATTATTTTGAAACCTTGCAGGAAGGTAAACAACTCATACGAAGGAACTACGTGGCAGATTAAATTCCAACTTGACAGCATTATCCCGAATGGCACATATTATTTAAGATTAGCGCTTGCATCTGCTACTCATTCAAACTTACAGGTATTTACAAGAAGCTATTCCATCTTCTGCTGTTGATCCCATTATATCAGTCCAAAGTATCTTTGTTTTTAATGAAAGACTTTTGTATGCATCATTGCAGGTTAGAGTTAACGATAGAAACGAAGATCCACCATTATTTTCAAGTGGACTAATAGGTTTTGACAACACTATAGCTAGACATGGTGTACATGGGCTATACTGGCTATTCAACGTCAGCATACCGGGCACCAAGTTTGTAGAAGGCAATAACACCATCTTTTTGACTCAAGCTATGGGGTTGTCCCCTTGGAGAGGAATATTGTACGATTACATTCGCCTTGAAAGTCCTATTGGTGACACCAATGAGTAGGTAGATGATTTTTACACTTAAATTATTGGTTTATACAATCTTATCTTATAGGAGCATTGGAAGGTGTCTTCAGCAATCAGTTTATTACTTGGTTACACACACTTTTACACATACCTTCACTATGTATATACACAAGTTATTTAGGTCATCAATAAAATGATTTTCTTTTTAAGCACACATTAGAAATGCAACGTTGTGAAACTTTTAGTACAAAGATCTTGTCTTGCCTTACAAAAGTTTTTGAAAAAGGTGAAATACTTTGGTTTCCCCTTTACAAGGTACAATAGATAGTGGTGGTTTTTGTAAGTTTCTTAAAGCCATTATTAGACATTTCTAATAACATATTATAATTAGTTTACTCATTAAACTAGTGGATCTTATGCATGCATAACTTAAAAACAAAGGAAGAAGGAAAAATATTCCTCACAATTGATTTAGGCGATTTGGGCACAAGATTTGTACACCTTCAAAACCTTGTTCTTGAGCTTAGGATGAAGATGAACTCCAAGTTTCAAAGTAGAAACTCTCCTCTAGATAGCACCCAAGACTATACCCTTAATACTCAATAGTACTATTAATTAGACAATATTATTAGTACCCTTAAACAAAATCTAAAACTTATAATATTACTACAATAATAATAAGTGAGAAACTCTTAGATTTTGAAAAGAAGGTGTTCATAAAACCATTTTATGAGAAGTTATATGAGAGGATTTTGCATTACTTTACAAGTAAGTATACAAAAATTAGAACTTATTCATATGTAAAGGCATGCATGCTTCTAGTTTTGATCTTACCAAAACACTAGGTTAGGTCTAGGTTACATTAGGTGTGATAATTGTATTTTATTATTCAAACTAACAACCAATTAACACCCTAAACATACCCACCACAAAGACACCCCCCCTCCAATTAAAATGGAGTCCATTTTATCTTTGTAATCTTGTCACTTGTAATGTGGTATGTCATGAACTATGTTACATGTCATTTAGGTAGGTAAATGTAGATTTAACAAATTAAATATCATTTCACATTATGTACCAAAATAAATAGTAATTCAGAATTACATATATAAAATGAAACATATTAAGTCCAGTTAATATAATACACAACCGTTTGTAATTATAATCATCTAAGTATTATTATCTCAAATTGTTTCCTAAACAATAATCAATTTTAGTAATATCATTTAATTACTAAATTGATGCTTATTTAATCATATTACAATAAGACATAAAATTCTCACTCACAAATATAATATGTTCAATTTTAAGGATTTAAAGAATCTGTATCGATATACAATTAATTAACTTTTCAATTAAGGGAATGGTCCTATGGGTGTCACCTGAAGGGATCAACTGATCACCACCGTCATACGACAGTAACGTCAAACTCTAGTTAGCCAATCGTTACCGATAAATGTTGACCAGTTGACTATAATGTTAATCACCCCTTTGCATTCTTGTTATCGAGATTTAATTAAGTGATCAGACTATTGTTGAGGACACTTACTCCAACAATCTCCCACTTGTCCGAGACAAATGTGCGTCACCAATTGTTTTGTCCTATTACTATCTCCCACTCAACGCAAGGTGTCTTGCAGGTCGTACTTGCATTCGATCATATCAAGAGTTGTTTCCTCGCTCTGGAGATTAACTGTCTGACTGGAATTATCTACCATAGATACCTTCCAAGTGTGGCCACGCATTTACAGCTTACTACTCCTCGAGTAGCCCTGCGATTTTAATAGCCCTAACAAGGGGTGGAAAATTCCTATCGCACTATTTCCTTCGAATAGCCACAACTCATCATGACCCAAAAGATGCCTATTTGACCCCATTTACGAAGGTCGTAGAGCATAAATCAAAGTCACTCTAAAACTCTGCCACCTTAGGCGAACAATCTTTAACTTAAAGAATTGACTTAAAAAGAATACTATAGTAGCTCTCGCTACGACCAGGCTATATGAATTTCCAGAACTCTATAAGCGGTCACTACCCGATAGAGTGTCCCATACAGTCTGCCTATGTGATCGACTAGTCATCTCTTATGACCCCATGGCACTTGAACTTGCCATTAGTTGCATCACACTTCAGTCACTTGGGGACGTCACCTCATGTAAGCAACCAGGGGCCAATGCTTATGTTAATCCAGTTCACTTTAATAGGGTTCAAAGTTGTCACTAAAACCTATTTGGATATAACAAAGCGCAAAAATTGAGTTTTATAAACTCAAACGATAAATGTGATCATCATATATGAATAATCAACACAATGTTATTACTTCATATCTTATAATCTAAAGTCTATATGATCCATGACACTTCATGGCGATCTTGTTAAAATGCAATAAAGGCTTGGGTAGTGAATATACCATGTATTCATTTGTTCCAACCTTATGAATTGCTTTTCCTTCCATTCCACGTTATTCCTAATAACATGAATTTATCTATGTACATGTTTAGATCTCTATCTAGTGTTGGTCTCTTTAACTTGAAAGATGCTCCTACTCGTTATCCTGATATCTGATAGGTATCTAGGTGAAAGGTGATACGGCTGTCGCAACCCTATCAAAGATAAAACATAACAGTCTCAACAAAATGCAGTAGAGGCAGTTGGGTGTCGAACCACAGAGAGAGGGAATCCTATAACTTGCTAAGTCTGTCAAAGTATCGGAATTGGGGGTTTTGTTTAATTGATTTTCTAACACTACAAGAGAAAAGGGTAAGAGAAATAAAGAGTGAAATAACAGATAGGAGAAGAACTAGGATCGTCGGTTCCCCATGGCATATAGGGTCAGGATTAAAATCAAAGTAAAGTCTAAACAGGTTTGTGGGTAGTGAAAAGGTCCTTTCGGTCCGCTATTCGCCTTAAAATATACTAACTTAGCTCTCGCCCTCATTAGCATAATCCCAATGTTCGTCACTGATCTGTCCTTTTCCAATCTCTCGATCTAGGTCAAGGGGGTATCAAGTCAGTCAATTGATTGCGTCGACTCAAACAATTAAAAGCTATTAAATGTGATGATTGCATCCAAACCTAATTTAAAGATTACTAATCAATTCATCTTACCTAAGCCAAGGTTCCCCTAAATCCTAGCAAAGGAATTAGCTACGCATAATTGAAAGAAGAACAACAACAATAATAAACAAGAAACAAAAAGACATAGAGAAATAGCTCATTGAATTCAAGAACAATAATACCCGAAATTGAAAGAAGAAGAAAGTCAGAAGAAGTTCTCAATCCCCGATTCAGAATAGAAATAAAAAAGATAAAGTCTAGGGTAAGAAGTTTTTTCTTGTTACGTATTTTCACCCTTAAGTAAAAAATGAAAAATAACAAATTACAAGGCATCCATTGCTTAACACAATATCTCGCGAAGCCCATCAGCATGTAACCACTCGATCGATCAAAATTTGCTGACAAAAGTACTCGATTGAGGAAAGTTTGAGGCAGGAACACTCGATCGACTGACCTTAGTGGTCGATCGAGTAAAACCTCCAAGGCCAGCAGCTCGATCGAGCAGAACAATGCTCGATCGAGGTCTTCTAAGTAATAAAATAGTCGATCAAAGGCTTTTACACCTCGAACGAGTGTTTTACTCATGGATTTCGTTCTTCCATTCCTTTAACACGACTTCATGCATTTCGAGACATCAAGATCCCTTTCCGACTCACTTATGCATGCTTGAGGAGCTACAAAATAGCTAATTTTCCGTCATTCTGGTCCATATCTGCAAATAGTACAAAACAAACCAAAGTAGACTATTCGGGGGACATTTGTAGTAAAACACTACTAAATAAGCATGGGAATGCGTGCAAATATGGCCAAAAAGGTCTATACAAAATGCACGCATCAAACTTCCCCAAACCAACCCTTTGCTTGTCCTCAAGCAAAAAAGGATGCGAACAAATAAAGGGAACAAATAAACTCCGGACTACTGCAAATCGCCCGCTTGAACCAATTTAATGCAACAGTCAAACTCAGCAATGATATCAAATGCAAACGATCTGAACCGTCGACCTTGCTATACCATCAATGTCGGACTCTCACGGGTCACTCTTCTCTCAGCATAGCAAAGGGTAAGCATGTTATGTGCAAGAGAGAGAAGCAGAAAATAGTCGCTCACCTAACTACGACCGTCGCGTTCATGCAATGCCAACTAACATGATAAAAGATTCAGTTACCGTACACACGCACAACCACCATTCAAGGACTATCACACGCCGAATACTCGCAACATTTGGATGAGTGAGGTTATGGGTAAGAAGGGGCAAAACAATAATGGAATAGAGGAGGTAAAGCGTCAAGCTAGCTACCTGATCTTAATCAAATAACAAAATCCGTCTTCTTATCTCATAATGAAGTACACGGCCATGATTCGGCCGACAACTCACTAGAACCAAAAGGATGGAGCGGAAATGAAACTAATGCTTATTCAGCTCTTGCTGAAACCCCATATGATATGAATAAAGCGTGGGAATAGAGACCGTTTTCTTTTTCTCTTTTTTTTTCTTTATTATTTTTTTTTCTTTTTCATTTCAAAATATTCAGCTAACATTTCCACGGAAACAATTTCAACTTCGATTCCCAAATTCTCCAGATACCAACTCCGTGGCAAGGATGCAAACCAAACTGATAAAATGAAGTAGATACCTCAACAACCAACACTAGACTAGCTCGACGCAAGGTAGGCTAAATTTAGGATGTAGATAGTGGGTCAACTGGCAGTTTTGGCTGAATGTGGAGTTAAATGGGTAATGAGAAAAGGGAAATTGCAAGCATTCTCCAAACATGTGATACCGACCACGAACCCGTACGTGCATGCAATAAGAATCAAATTTCATATACATGCAATGCGATGACACGAGGGAGTAACTACTCACAATCCTATATGAACTGGTCATAGATGTCACCAGTTTAAGAGCTCTAATCCTCAGAATATGTAAGTAGGTTGCCAACATGTCAGGTCAAGTCTATTCGTTCAACATCGGTTAACAGCAAATGTCTATGCAAGAGATATTAGCTGTGTAGGGCTTAAGTCGAGACTAGATGAAGGGCATGAGAGAATTGTTCCGACTCGACTAAAATGTAAAATAAACATGAAAATTTTTGAAATTTTTATTTTATGAGTGATTAACAATGCATACGAAAATACAGTAAAAGCGAAATGCAGACACGATATGGATGCAAAACCTCCCCAAACCAAACCGTACAATGTCCCCATTGTACAAAGTAAAGTAAAAGAATTGCAAACTAAAGATAGTCAGAAACTTACAGGAACGAGCGTATAACCGACTTCCCCAAACCGAACCGAAAGGAGGTGCTCCAGGGACTCGATCGAGTAGAACACTACTCGATCGAGTGGAAAACCGCTCGATCGAGAGGTTTCTTCGCATAAGTACTCGATCGAGCAACCAGAGTGCTCGATCGAGGGGCTTTAGTGTTCGATCGACTGAAAAGACTACTCGATCGAACAAAAATTTCAGAGAAAGTGACGCCAAAATGAGAGAAGCAAGAAATTACGCAATTGGAATTGTTTGAACAGTAGAACAGAAATAAACTACTAAAAAGTTTTGAATACGGTACAACAAAACAATAGATCGGGTTGCCTCCCGATAAGCGCAGGTTTATAAGGTCCCGCACGACCCTTGAGCTTCAATCATCAAGCTCCTTGTCTCCGTCTAAGAATAGCACTTCGACGCGACCCACGACACTGTCAGCTCCATAGTAATGTTTCACATGATGCCCATTAACCTTAAACCGGTTACCCTTGGAGTCTTATATCTCAACGGATCCAAAATGAGTAACAACAGTTACTGTGTACGGACCGCTCCACCTGGATTTCAGCTTACCAGGGAATAAACGCAGTCGAGCATTGAATAGCAGCACCTTCTGCCCGACTTGGAACTCACGAGGTATGATTCTCTTATCGTGCCAACGTTTGGTCTTTTCTTTGTAAATACGCGAGCTATCATAGGCATTAAGACGGAATTCCTCTAGTGCGTCTAGCTGCAACAAACGTTTCTCACCACACAGGTTAGCATCATAATTAAGTTGGCGGACTGCCCACCAGGCTTTATGTTCTAGCTCAACAGACAAATGACAGGACTTCCCATACACTAATCGATACGGTGAAGCACTGATAGGTGTCTTAAATGCGGTCCTGTAGGCTCATAATGTGTCATCCAGCTTGGCACTCCAATCCTTCCGTGATTTAGACACAACCTTACCTAAAATCTCCTTTAGTTCCCTATTAGAGACTTCAACCTGCCCACTAGTCTGAGGATGATACCCCAAACCCGTACAATGTTTCACACCATATTTAGACAGTAAGGTCGTTAGCTGCTGTTCCGGAAAATGCATACCCCTATCACTAATGACGACCCTAGGGACACCAAAACGGGGGAAAATGGTCTTACGAAACAACTTAATCACGGTCTTGGCATCACAGTTGGGAGTAGCAATCGCTTCTACCCTAGACACGTAATCTACAGCTACCAGAATATACCTGTTACCAAGACTCGACGGGAATGGTCCTTGATAATCAATGCCCCAGACATCGAAAATCTCGACCTCTAAAATGCCGTTTTGGGGCATCTCATGTCTCTTTGATATGTTTCCTGTCCGCTGGTAAGCATCACAGCTAGCAACAAAAGCTTTAGTGTCATCAAAGAGAGTCGGCCAATAGAAACAAGACTGTAATACCTTAGCCACGGTGCGCGATGGACCGTGGTGACCTCCTCAAGGAGCAGAGTGGCAGCCTTCTAGGATAGCTTTGATCTCCCACTGCGGGATACACCGTCTGAAGAGACCGTCTGCGCATGACTTAAACAAGTATGGATCATCCCAGAAATAATCCCGCACATCATGTAGAAATTTCTTCCGCTGCTGATAGGACATATCAGGTGGCAGCTTCTGGCTGACAATGTGATTGGCATAATCTGCAAACCAAGGTTCAACACCATCTTTAGATTTTATAGAATAAACAGTGCATAAAGTATCATCAGCAAACGAATCATTAATGGGAAGAGAATCCTCCCCCTCTTGTCGCGTCAAACGCGAAAGATGATCCGCTACAACATTCTCAGCGCCTTTCTTGTCCCTGATTTCCAGATCAAATTCCTGGAGAAGGAGTATCCACCTCAGCAATCTGGGTTTAGCTTCCTTCTTATTCAGAAGGTGTTTTAGCGCTGCATGATCTGTAAAAACAATAACTTTAGAACCCAACAGATATGATCTAAATTTATCAAGCGCATAAACTACAGCTAAAAGCTCCTTCTCAGTGGTAGCATATTTCACTTGAGCCTCATCCAGAGTTCGGCTCGCATAGTAAATAGCATTCAAAGCTTTGTCTTTCCGCTGGCCGAGCACCGCTCCTAGTGCGTAATCGCTTGCATCGCACATAATTTCAAATGGTAGCGTCCAATCAGGAGGCTGAATGATGGGTGCAGAGACCAAAGCATGTTTCAAAGTGTTAAAAGCAGAAAGACAATCATCAGTAAAATCGAAAGGAGCATCTTTTAATAGCAACTGTGCAAGTGGTTTAGTAATCTTAGAGAAGTCCTTGATGAACCGGCGATAAAAACAGGCGTGACCAAGGAAACTCCTCACCCCCTTAACGTTAATAGGAGGGGGTAATTGCTGAATCACTTGCACCTTTGCTCTGTCTACCTCAATACCCCTATTCGAAACCAAGTGCCCAAGGACTACTCCCTCATTGACCATGAAACGGCACTTCTCCCAGTTTAGCACCAGATTAACCTCGATACAACGCTGCAAAAATTTATCAAGGTTAGCTAAACATTTATCAAAATCATTCCCATAGACACTGAAGTCATCCATAAAGACTTCCATGATAGACTCTATATACTCAGAAAATATCCCCATCATGCACCTCTGAAAGGTAGCAGGGGCATTACACAAACCAAAAGGCATTCTACGATAAGCAAAAACACCCTTAGGACAAGTAAAAGTAGTCTTTTCCTGATCATCTGGATGAATAGGGATCTGAAAGAACCCTGAGTACCCGTCCAGATAACAGAAAAACTCATGAGAAGCTAACCTTTCTATCATCTGATCAATGAAAGGAAGAGGGAAATGATCTTTCTTTGTGGCGGCATTTAATTGCCTATAGTCTATACACATCCGCCACCCAGTTACTAGTCGAGTAGGTATCAATTCATTCTTTTCATTTTTAACAACTGTAGTACCTCCTTTCTTGGGTACGACCTGAACTGGGCTTACCCATTTGGAGTGACCAACTGAATAAATAATATCTGCATCGAGTAGTTTCATCACCTCGGTCATCACAACCTCCTCCATCTTCGGGTTTAGCTTCCGCTGACCCTGTCTGCAAGGTTTGTGACCTTCTTCCAGCTCAATCCTGTGCATACAGACATCAGGGCTGATGCCCTTGATGTCATCCAGTGAATAGCCCATTGCTTTCCTGTTCCTCTTGAGTACAGCCAACAAAGCGGTTAACTGTTCCTCATTCAGTTTGGAACTAACAATAACTGGAAATTGCTCAGTATTATCAAGAAAAGCATATTTAAGGTGAGTTGGAAGTCACTTGAGCACATCACTCAAGCTTTATGAAAGACATTGTTACGCCAAATTTATGAAAGACATTGTTACGCGTAAGAAGTCACTTGAGCACATCTTCAATTAATTCGTCCGAGACATCATCGACCTCGGTATGTGTGCTTTCAGGGACGTGTACAGGACCGTCATAAGCACGACCACTTCTTAGATTTATGGCATTGACTGGGTCATTGTTTGGGAGGAGTGAATTGCATCTGTCGAGCAGTTTCCGAAGGGTATCCGCACTAGATTATTGCTCAAGCTTTTGCGCATTGATAGTGGCCTTGAGATCTTCATATTCGACTTGAGTAATGAGTACCTTGCCTTCATCTACGGGTAGTTGAGATTTTGCAGCAGTTAACTCGGCATATAACTCGGAAAAAGAAACCCCTTGCTTGAATTTCCTATAAGCAAGAACCCTTACTGAATCAGCCAAACAAGTAATAGGGTCGTGTCCTTCATCACCACATCTACCACAAACCATCTCAATAGCTTGAACTTGGTGTATTTCACCTAAATTCCCCGTATCTACCACATGAACTTCTTCAACAACAGTGTCTCTCTTTCTTTCCGCTCTAGGATTACCGTAGCTAGCAGAATGGATGGCCATATTTTCAATAAGTTGCCACCCTTCATCATCCTCCACATTAGCCTGAAATCTCCCTCGTGCAGCAACATCCACAACCATTCTTTGCTCATAAAGCAACCCTTTGTAAAATTGGTTGCACAAAAACCATTGCTCAAACCCGTGATGCGGAACTGAGCGAACTAGCTTCTTGAACCTGGCCCATGCTACACTCAAATCTTCAGTAGTAGATTGAGTAAAATTCGTGATCTGGCTGCGCAGCGCATTTGTTCGTTGAGGAGGAAAATACCGTCTATAGAAGGCTAGAGCTAACGAACTCCAATCTTTAACCCCAGCAGCCTTCCTATCTAAATCTCTCCACCAATCCTTAGCATCATCAGTCAAGGAAAAAGGAAAAAGGAAATCCTTTACCTTGTCTTGCGTCACACCAGCAACTACAGGAATGGCGGAACAATAGTCTGTAAATACCTCTACATGCCTAGCTGGGTCTTCATCTACCATACCCCCGAATAAATTCCGCTCCACTAAACTGTAGTAAGACGGATGTATTGTGAAGGTACCCTCATCAGCAAGAGGGAGAGTAGTTCCCCTAGGTAGAGTCTCAGCACTGGGCTCAGAATGACTCGCAATCTTAGGCATCCTGCAGAAGAATTACAGCAGTAGCAGGTTCAAATGGTCCTCTTTTAGGGTTTATACCTGCAAATACTAAACACTAACTCAAATATGAGAACAGCCTCAAGGAATAAATCCCTTGAGACCAAAGACAAACTAAAGAAAGCTACAAGATTACACCGTCCTCCCCGGCAACGGCGCCAAAATTTGATACGGCTGTCGCAGCCCTATCAAAGATAAAACCTAACGGTCTTAACAAAATGCAGTAGAGGCAGTTGGGTGTCGAATCCACAGAGAGAGGGAATCCTATAACTTGCTAAGTCTGTCAAAGTATCGGAATTGGGGGTTTTGTTTAATTGATTTTCTAACACTACAAGAGAAAAGGGTAAGAGAAATAAAGAGTGAAATAACAGATAGGAGAAGAACTAGGATCGTCGATTCCCCATGGCATCTAGGGTCAGGATTAAAATCAAAGTAAAGTCTAAACGGGTTTGTGGGTAGTGAAAAGGTCCTTTCGGTCCGCTATTCGCCCTAAAATATACTAACTTAGTTCTCGCCCTCATTAGCATAATCCCAAATTTCATCACTGATCTGTCCTTTTCCAATCTCTCGATCTAGCTCAAGGGGGTATCAAGTCAGTCAATTGATTGCGTTGACTCAAACAATTAAAAGCTATTAAATGTGATGATTGCATCCAAACCTAATTTAAAGATTACTAATCAATTCATCTTACCTAAGCCAAGGTTCCCCTAAATCCTAGCAAAGGAATTAGCTACGCATAATTGAAAGAAGAACAACAACAATAATAAACAAGAAACAAAAAGACATAGAGAAATAGCTCATTGAATTCAAGAACAATAATACCCGAAATTGAAAGAAGAAGAAAGTCAGAAGAAGTTCTCAATCCCCGATTCAGAATAGTAATCGAAAAGATAAAGTCTAGGGTAAGAAGTTTTTTCTTGTTACGTATTTTCACCCTTAAGTAAAAAATGAAAAATAACAAATTACAAGGCGCCCATTGCTTAACACACTATCTCGCGAAGCCCATCAACATGTAACCACTCGATCGATCAAAATTTGCTGACAAAAGTACTCGATCGAGGAAAGTTTGAGGCAGGAACACTCGATTGACTGACCTTAGTGGTCGATCGAGTAAAACCTCCAAGGCCAGCAGCTCGATCGAGCATCTGCTCGATCGAGGTCTTCTTAGTAATAAAATAGTCGATCGAAGGCTTTTACACCTCGAACGAGTGTTTTACTCATGGATTTCGTTCTTCCATTCCTTTAACACGACTTCATGCATTCCGAGACACCAAGATCCCTTTCTGACTCACTTATGCATGCTTGAGGAGCTACAAAATAGCTAATTTTCCGTCATTCTGGTCCATATCTGCAAATATTACAAAACAAACCAAAGTAAATTATTCGGGGGACATTTGTAGTAAAACACTACTAAATAAGCATGGAAATGCGTGCAAATATGGCCAAAAAGGTCTATACAAAATGCTCGCATCAAAAGGATCTACCATTAGTTCCTTATAATCCACCTTATCCTTATTATAATGTACTAAGTCTCTATTTATAGAATTCATAGTGTTTGAGTCTTCAATCATCCCTTTTAGTTATTCGTTTCTAATATAACAAAAGTAAGCCTAGGATTTCGAAAAATCCTTATAAGTTTGTAAATTTGGATTTGTGTAACCTTTTACACATAACCAAGTTATCTCTACCAAACACAAGAACAAGGCCCTAGTTCTCCTCGAGACCCTCATGGATGTTCTTGAAGGCTATCCAATGACTCTCATATGGATCGAGTTGTTATTGGCTCGTCATGCTTCAAACATACAAATCATCAAGGTATGTGCATATCATGGCATACATGTTTGGTCTAATGGCGGAAACATTAGTACTCACGTGATCAACAATTCTTAGGCTTAGTGGATGACTATGACTGTTTCATAGTGATCCCAGTTTCATCAATATGAATAACCTATTCAACTTGTTGAAATACATGAAGGATCTTATCAATATAAGACACTTGTCTAAATGCCAAGCTAAAATCTCCTCTTGCATAATAATTTTTTATTTCAGTATGCATAATGCCATCTTTCATCCAGGATTGAAAATCCAACCACTCCTTTACAAAATGTAATATAAATACATCACTCTCAGTGAGTGATACGTCAATTACGTGGAAGACAATTTCTCCCACTTAACTTCATGTCTAAACATGATGACTTTAACTCCCACTCAAATTCATGTCTACACATGACTTCTCGAAAATTTGAGTGAAACTATTATTATATCACATAATTGAAATGATCATCACAACCTCAGGCTTGAGCTCGTACACATCCCATTCAAAATACCCATTTAGAAAAATGGTTTTGTTGTGTAACTTGTACACACTCAGTATGAGGTATATCACTGATGATTTGGATCTTAGCTTAGTTACACATTAATTTAGCTTTCGTAGACATCTTATGTCCATTTATGCAACTATTATTGGACAACTCCAAAGAAATCATTCCTTGACTTATATTCCAATTAGTTTCATAAGGCCCTTATGTCGAAAATCGAACTCAAAAATTACTAGGTACTTCCACTTCATAAATCATAATCTCATTATATCATGAACATTTTATTTTGGTCTCCTCACTAGTCTAAGAATTCACTAAAGAACGCTTTCTTTTGGTCTCTTCACTAGTCTTAAGTCTAACCTAAGAACATTTTTTTTGGTTTCCTCACTAGTTCCTAACTAGCTTTTTGTTACCTTTTGTTTGTGGCTTATTTTCTCCCACTCTATCTTTAGAAAAATACAACTAATTTCTTTAAAGATAGCCTCCTAAGTCATAAACAATTTTGTACTCATGATAGTAAGGGAGGTAGAAATATCACAACTTGACCTTAAATGATCTATTAAAGACTTTATAGAAAAGACATTGTATCTTAGCTTCGAGATAGACTAGTTCTATAAGCTAAAGAAGTGGACTCAAATCCATGTTATATACCATATTTATAAGTGGTTACTAGTTTTAAATTCAAGTGATGTGGCCAATTGATTTGGCAGATTCCCTACTTTTAGTTCAATAACTCAATTTGACTTAACAATTGATCTTTCAAAAATTATAAGGAGAATCAAATTCGTAGCTTATGAACTTATTATAATGATCCAATCATCATAATTCTTTAATGATCAATTAGAGTCGATACAATTTATGTGATTATGACAAGTTTTAGAACGAAAAGGTTCCTCAAACCGAGTGACTTGGGTTGAAAACCAAGGCCCTTAATCCAATTACAACTATTGTTAATAAAAGGAAATAAACAAATCTATGTCAAACAAGGAATTCTAAAAATTATAAAAAACCAATGTCTCATAATACAACCCAAAAGGAAGACAGAACAAAATAAGGCTAAGCTTCCATAGGTCTTCTACCATGGGTGGCTACCTTAGCTTCCCTTCAAAAGCCTCTTTATGCGTGCTTGTCCTTGCCTTTATCCTTTCTAGGATGCCCTAATTACAATTAAAAAGGGGTAAGAATCACAGCTCTTATCTATATACCAAAGTTGAGATCATAACATAAATGATAGGGATAAATATTTACCTACTGGGACAATCTTTCCAGCTTTAAGATCTCCAAGATACTTAGAGCAATTCCTCTTCCAATGCCCTATGCCATTACAATAATGGCATTTGTCCTCAGTTGAGGCTCCCTTCTGTGGTCTGGGTGAGCTATTCTCAATAGCTTTTCCCTTAACTTTGAAGGTTGAGGGCTTCTTCCCTTTGCTACCACTCTTTTTAAACCCCCCCTTGCTCTTATTGTTAATATGGAACACATCCTTGGTGGTGCTAACATTTAGCCCTATGTGTATCTCGGCTTGCACAAGCATCTTGTGCAATTCATGGAGAGAGGTTTTCATATTTTGCATATTGTAGTTTAACCTAAACTGCACATATGCCTTGAGTTTCCTCAAGGAATGTAAAACTCGATCAATAACTAGTTGTTCGGGAATGGTAACCCCTTGTAATTTAAGAGTTTCAACATGCTCAATCAATTTGAGTACATAAAGGCTGACCTTTTGGCCCTCTTTGAGATTCATATCGAAGAATGCGGAATCCGTCTCATATTGCATGATCCTTGGAGCTTGCGAAAACATAGTCACAAGCTTCGTATAGATCTCATAGTCGTTGCTCATCTTTATAGCACTCCTTTGGAGATCGGCCTCCATAGAGAAGATCAAAACATATTGCCTTTTTTGTTTTGGAACACAGCTTTGCTGGCATTCCTGCTTTTCTGGCTTTCTCGCTATCGAAGCTCTTTTACAGGCCCTTTCTTTGTGAAAGTAGGCCTGTGGACTCTTTGTGGTAAGCCTCATAGGCTTGCCTTATGACGGCGGTTGACTTACTTTCAGGTGTAGCGGGAAGGGCTACGGTTAGGTAACGAAGCTTGTCGCCACCTTCCGCAGCCAAGCAGAGTTGCGCATCCCAAACGGCAAAATTAGCACCATTCTTTTCTAATTTAAATTGATCCATGAAGGATTGGAGGCAAGACACGTAGGTGAGAGTTGGAGCGTTAGAAATTGTGGATGAATTAGGAGTTGCCATTGCGATTTAAACAAATTTGACTACAAAAGAAAAGATGAAGGAAATCTCAACATTTATCGTTTTAAATATACTTGTAAACATTTTAAACAAGTTTAGCATTTAAATAGTGACCTCTACCCAACAATTATAAATGATTTTGAGATCCAAATTCATATCAACTTGGGCACGGTGAGCCGATTCATCCCTCATTAACATAATTCAGTGGATTAACTCTTTAACCAATTCTACTTTTAGAACTCTCGGTCGATAAAATTACTTTAATATTTATCTTAAGCTCGGAACACATGCGGCTACGGTCGCAAATACTTCCGTTGAACTCAATCCAAATTTCGATGTAATAACTTTTATTACCCCACTTACCCAACGTAACAATTTTAGCACCTCGGTGAGCCGTGCCTACTTCCTTGTGAACCTGAGACTCATGGGTTCTACTATTTGGTAAGGCTTGATCTCAATTATTATTTAGAAGAGGTCATGTCAATTTATTATCTATCTCGTATAAGTGAACTAAATCGATGAACTCACGATAATTATAATTGACACGGTCGAAGACTCGATAAAAACGCTTTTCATGTTATGGCGATTTGGCAATGCATGCAAACATATTAAATAAAATTCAATCAAATAATAAATCTCCTAGTATGACTTTTCTAATAGAAAATCAAATAATCTATTACAAATTTGGAAACCAACTCCATTGGTCCCTTTAACTTTATAAGCACGCCTCCGAAGTACACCATCTATTTTGGAACGCCTTTCCGAATGGCAGCGTCTTTAGGAAACTCCGGAATCGCAAATGATTACAAAATATGTAATAAAATTACAAGACTTTCCTATTATACATTTTTAAAATTAAAAGAATACAATAAATAAGATACGAGATCACAACCGAATCTATATTCCCTTAAATTACGGGCAATATCGATTAAAACTAAGGCCATACTAAGATAAATTACATAATTCAAAATTACATAAATCTAAAATGACATTAATCCATTCAAAAATGCAGCATCATAATATAAATTACATAAAACATGCTCATTTTAAGTGCCAAATCGCCCTATTTAAATTTATATTGAATATAACTCGGTTTTACGGACATGTGTGATAATAACATTTTAAAATCACCAAACAATAAATAAATCATATTTAAGTCCAAGTTAACTATCCTAAATATTTTAGGACTAAAAAATTAGTCATTACTCAATTTTTTATAATAATTCAACTTGTTGTTTTATAATTGCTCATATTTAGATTTTAAAATCATATTTTGATGAAATAAACTCAAATTTAATTAAAATAATTTCAAATTTAAAAAATTTAAATTTTTGAACATTCTGTAAAATTTCCATGACACTCATAATGTCAAAAAACAAGGTTAAAAATTTCGAACTATTTTTGAGAAATAATCGGTTGCGCTTTATCGGTTTTATCAAATAAAATACATAAAGCAGGTGAAAATTAATCCAATCAAATTTTAAACTTTATCTATAAAAATTGGGACAATAATGAAACCAAAAATAATTTTCTCATACCTTGAAATTTATTTTAGCTATTTTTGCTAAAACAGTCATTATTTATGTCATTTTTACATTAAAAATTAATAAATCATGCAAGACAAATCTAATTTTTATCAACGTTTACATACTGTGAGTAAAACATTTATGTGACAACATATTAAAATATCATGGTCTAATTCGAAGTAAAACTATTTTTAACCAACTAACCTCCATTTATTTCATTTTTATCATATAAAAAGTCATAAATAATGACAAATAAATCTAATCCATACGTACGAAATTTTACATACAAGAATTAAAATATACATGTGAAGTCGTGTACAAATTTCAAGGTCAGAAGATAAGGCTAACTATTTTTAGTATTTTAAACACCATTTTACTCATTAAAATGTAATAAAATCACTAAAAATTATATTTGAGCAATAAAAATTTCCATAAATCATCAATATGACCTAAAATCACATTAGGACCAGAATATATTAGCATGAAAATGACCTTGTGACTTTATCTCATAAATAAAAAATTATTAGTTTTATTTAAGTTACCTTAACTCGAATAAACTATAAATTGATTATGCATGCAACAACCAAAGCTCTTGATACCGCTTGTAAGTTTCTTAAACCCATTATTAGACATTTTTAATAACATATTATAATTATTTTACTCATTAAACTAGTGGATCTTATGCATGCATAACTTAAAAACAAAGGAAGAAGGAAAACTATTCCTCACGATTGATTTAGGCGATTTGGGCACAAGATTTGGACACCTTCCAAACCTTGTTCTTTAGATTAGGATGAAGAGTGAACTCCAATTTTTAAAGTAGAAACTCTCCTTTAGATTGCACCCAAGACTATATCCTTAATACTCAATAATACTATTAACTAGATAATATTATTAGTACCCTTAAACAAAATCTAAAACTTATATTATTACTACAATAATAATAAGTGAGAAGCTCTTAGATTTTGAAAAAAAAGTGTTCATAAAGCCATTTTATGAGAAGTTGTTGTATGAGAGGATTTTGCATTACCTTACAAAATTAAGTATATAAAAATGAGAACTTATTCATCAATTCATATGTAAAGGGAGGGGGATGTGCTGGTTTGTGGCCTAGGAAAAAGCCATGCATGCTTCTACCTTTGGTCTTACCAAACACTAGGTTAGGTCTAGGCTACATTAGGTCTGATCATTGTGTTTCATTATTAAAACTAACAACCAATTAAGACCCTAAACCTACCCACCACACCCCCCCCCCCCCCCCCCCCCCCCCCCCCCCCCCCAAAAAATAGAGTCCATTTTATCTTTGTAATTTAGTCACTTGTAATGCGGTATGTCATTTACCATGTTACATGTCATTTAGGTAGGTAAATGTATATTTAACAAATTAAATATCATTTCACATAATGTAACAAAATATATAGTAATTTATACTTACATATATAAAATGGATCATATTAAGTCCAATTATATAATAAACAACCCTTGGTAATTATAGTCAGCTAATTATTATTATCTCAAATTGTTTCATAAACAATAATCAATTTTAGTAATATAATATTTAATTACTAAATTGAGTCTTATTTAATCATATTACAATAAGACATAAAATTCTCACTCACAAATATAAGTTGTGCAATTTTAAGGATTTAATTAATCTGTATCGATATACAATTAATTAACTTTTCAATTAAGGGAATAATCCTATAGGTGTGACCTTAAGGGATCAACTGATCACCACCGTCATACGATAGTAACGTCACTCTAGTTATCCAATCGTTACCGATAAATGTTGAACAATTGACTATAATATTTAATCACCCCTTTGTATTCTTGTTATCGAGATTTAATTAAGTGATCGCTATATTCTTGAGGACACTTACTCCAAGAGTTTTAAATTTTAAGCATTTTTATCAGAATCTCAATTTGATTCTACGATTTTACAGGGTCTAATTGCACAAATGCTACCATTTTCAACATGTTCAAAAGTTAGAAAACAAAATCACCATTCAATTATTTTATTAAATATGTCACCAGTAAGTGGATTGTACCTCTGATGTACTACCACATAGAATATAGTTTTTGAGCTTTACAATAAAGTTTTTGAGTATAGTATAGTTTTATTATAAAGTTTTTGAGTTTATTAAATTGAACATTAAACTCAAAAAAATTACAATAAAACTCAAAAAACATCATATATAAGATATAAAATTTAATTTATAAACTTTAAAAAGCTCGAAAAAAATGCACAAAAACTCAAAAACATACTACTCTGAGGTAGTATGTGACACCCTCAAATTTGCGGAAAGAAAAAAAATAATTTAAATAAATAAAAGATGAGAATACGTTTCTAATAGGTTCACTTTAGTGAAAATCGGTACATTTTAAAACCGGAACCTACTATTAAATATATTCATCATAAGAAGGTGTCTTAAATAAAAAGGTTCATAACAAATACAGAAATAATATTATAAAATAAAAAGTATCTGAAACGGGAGACATATCTCCCGTATAAATACAGAAATAAAAGAGTGTATAATAATATACAATCCTAAGAACCGAATATAGGTCCAAGGTAAATACTTCGCTCGCTAGCTCGTCAATGTACCCAATGTATGCATCACAAACCTGCCAACCGCATTAAATATAAAAACGGAAGCCACAGTCAGTGGGGAGTAACTCCGAGTTCTCCCAGCCACGAAATGTCGAGTTTAATAAAACATGAATAACATAAAAGCAATGTATATGGAAAATACAAAACTTAACATATACGATATGATTTTCATGTTATGAAACAAATAACTAACATATAACCTAGCATATGAAAGCTATCATGTGAATCCGATAATAAAATATAACTCGAGGTAGGGAAGCTGGTATGCTGGCTCAGCGGTTACCATGTAACATGGCCCTGATACACTCAAACCCTAATCAACACGTAATCATGTGAATCAGTTAACAACCGTTAATCCAAACTCTATCAATCTTAGCCGGCGTGCATCTCACCTTCTAAAACTCATAGAATCATACAAACATGAAAGACCAATACTTCTACAAACAGGCATAAGTTCTTAGCACGGCCGATAGTCGACTTCTGTAACTCGAGGCTATACCACAAGGTAGGAAAACATCCTAGTCCTAGACTGATCAGACCTATCGACAACAGCTATTCCATTCCCCGTCTCATGACATAACCGTACACGAGAAACTCTACTAGGCGACCCCCTAAGCAGAGATGGCTAGTACTTAAGCTGGCTCCATTCCAAAAATGAAATCGGCAGCCATGCCCCCGGCTTGGTATCAAAAGGCCCAAGCCAGTGACACAAAAGCTATCAAGCTGTAAACTCCATATGCTCGTTAAAGATAGTAAGGCCTATCAATGTCATGGTCCAAGATACTCATTTAGAATTAGAATGGTCAAGACGCCATATACTCATAATTCTCTATGGGTACTTAGTCAACACGACACCAACCATATAATCAAACAGTCACGGGAAAAACATCCTATCATGTGACTAATTGCATATAAATCATATTCAAATATCATATCGCCTCATATCTACTAAGGCTAATTCAATAATTATATAAAACCTTACTTGAAGACAAATCCCCGACCCGAGTCCCGCGACGGGTCATCAGTCAAAACGGGGCTGACTAGATCTTAGTTTGACCAAACCCGTTTGGCAAACCGGCTAGAAACAGAGTCTTTACCACATAGACTTAGACATAAAAATCAACATATTCATTACATGTTTTTTTTTATTAAAACTTCTAACATGTGAATTATTCTATCATACCAAAACCCGTTTGACTTAAAGGATTTCAAATTAAACTACGATCTCGTATTATAATTTCTAACATGTGAGAAATAATAATTTTATGAAAAACCTTTTTAATTAAATATTTTACTTATTAACATTTCCCACTTGCTAAATATTACAAAACACGATAAATTAACACTAAACTCAAAAACCGTCACAAGTCCAACAAGGGAACCCACGGGCTGATTTGGGCCAGACAATACACGGGCCTGGACTGGGCCCCACGGCCTGGTTTTGGGCTGTTTTGGCTTTTTGATCGTTTTTACTAAAAACCGTTTCTTAATATTTCCCGCATGCTTAACATATTTAAAATTTAAAACCCGACAAAACAACAACAAAACAATCAAACATCGACACAACTCAAAGACCAAAACCCGGACCCCCCATGGACCAACCCAGACCGGTCTGGACCGGGCCTGAACCGGCCTGAACCGGCCTGGTTTGGGCTGGTTTCCAGCCACCCTACACGGCCAAATCTCACGGCCTAAACCACCCCCATTCCAAATTAATTCTAACATATTTTTAATTAACAACACCCATTTTTAACAACCAATTTAACCATCAATCATACAAAAATCATGGTTATAAATAAATCATCCAAATTCATCAAGAACACTAACATATTAAAAATACCATACAACATGAAAATCATAACCACTTATCATGTTACTAGTAAAAATCCATAAATCATAATAACATGAACAACAACGAAAGATGAACCAAAAACAAAAGAAACAAAAGCTATGTAACATTAATTCGTCGAGTAACTCGGAATCGTTACCTTAGCTAGCAAAATCAAGTAGCACCAAAATAATAAGAACTAAGAAAATAAGAAACC
>JAIUZE010027760.1:0-31423 GCA_022085475.1 Heliosperma pusillum | reverse complement strand
GGACCAGAAAGAGTCCACCACTGATCCGCTTCCTTCTCTAAGAAGTGAGAAGCTAGACGGACCTTATCCTCTTCAAGGACATCATAAAGAGAAAAACTCTTTTCCATCTCTCGTAACCACACAGAAAGCTTAACGGGATCAACTTCGCCATCGTAGGCTTTGGCTTGGCTCCTCGATAGCTGTGAAGCAACCCACGTATAACTCCCGTGTCTCTCACGATCGGGAATAGGATTAGGAATCTGATTTGCTTGCTGGTTTTGCTGGGTTTGGATAATAACGGTAAGAGCTGCTAAGATAGTGTTGTCAATCCTCGGAGGCATCTTGCAAAATAAAAACACAGATTAGTACTTATCATTTAGCAAGAACAAAGAGACTACAACATAAATCCTAATCTACCCATCTTACCCTTCTATCTCACACGTTTATTATTTTTAAGGTCAAGTTATTTATGCAAGGGTACACAAACGTGCGTCGGGAGCAAAAATGCTCTGATACCAACTGTGACACCCTCAAATTTGCGGAAAGAAAAAAAATTATTTAAATACATAAAAGATAATAAAACATAACGAAGGTGTCATAAAATAAAAAGGGTCTTTACAAAACGGAAATAATATTCTACAAAAGAAATATACAAGACGGGAGACATATCTCCCGTATAAATACGGAAATAAACTAGTGTATAATAATATACAAACTATGAACCGAATATAGGTCCAAGGTAAATACTTCGCTCGCTAGCTCGTCAATGGACCCCAAATATGCATTCACCACCTGTTCGACCGCATTAAATATAAACACGGAAGCCACAGTCAGTGGGGAGTAACTCCGAGTCCTCCCAGCCACGAAATGTCGAGTTTAATGAAACATGAATAACATAAAGCAATGTAATAGAAAATACAAAAAACCTTTAACATAGTTATTGATATTGTTTTCATTGTTATGAAACAAATTAACTAAATAGCACCTATCAGTGAAAACATTATCATGTGAATCGATCATATAAATATAACAAGAGGTAGGAAGCTGGCAGCTGGCTCAGCGGTACCATGTAAAAAAGGCCCTGATACACTCAAACCTATCAAACACGTAATTGTGAATCAGTTAACAACCGTTAATCCAAACTCGATCAATCCTAGCCGGCTTGCATCTCACCTTCTAGAACTCATAGAATCATACATACATGAAAGACCAATACTTCTACAAACAGGCATAAGTTCTTAGAACAGTCAATAGTCGACTTCTGTAACTCGAGGCTATACCACAAGGTAGGAAAAACATCCTAGTCCTAGACTGATCAGACCTAGCGACAACAGCTATTCCGTTCCCCGTCCCATGACATAACCGTCTATGAGAAAATCTACTAGGCGACCCCCTAAGCAGAGATGGCTAGTACTTAAGCTGGCTCCCTCCCCAAAGCGGAACTCTTAGGATGCCATGCCCCGACTTGGAGATAAGCCCCCAGGCCGTGACACAAAAGCTATTAACCATGAACTATATACTCGTTAAAGACAGTACGGGCCTATCAATGTCATGGTCCAAGATACTCATCTAGAATTAGAAGGGTCAAGACGCCATCTACTCATAATTCTCTATGGGTACTTAGTCAACACGACACCAACCATATAATCAAACAGTCACGGGAAAAACATCCTATCATGTGACTAATTGCATATACATCATATTCAAATATCATATCGCCTCATATCTCCAAGGCTAATTCATTAATTAAATACAACTTACTTGAAGACAAATCCCCGACCCGAGTCCCGCGACGGGTCATCAGTCAAAACCGGGCTGACTAGATCTTAGTTTGACCAAACCCGTTTGGTCAAACCGGCTAGAAACAGAGTCTTTTCCACATAGACATAAAATCAACATATTCATTTCATGTTATTTTATTAAGACTTCTAACATGTGAATTATTATATCATACCCAAAACCCGTTTGACTAAAAAGGATATTAAATTATACTACGACCTCGTCTTATAATTTCTAACATGTGAGAAATAATAATTTAATGAAAAACCTTTTTAATTAAATATTTTACCTATTAATATTTCTCGCTTGCTAATTATTACAAAACGCGATAAAAATAGCGATAACTCAAAAACCGTCCAAAAGTCCCAAAGTGGGACGCACGGGCTGAGTTGGGCCGGACCCCACATGGGCCTGGACTGGGCCCACGGACCTATTTGGGCTGATTTGGCTGTTTTTCCAACTTTTACCAAAAACCGTTTCTTAAAAATTCCCGCATGCTTTAACATAATTAAAACCCGTCAAAACAACCACATAACATTCAAACATCGACACAACCCAAAGACCAAAACCCGGACCCACCATGGACCAGCCCAGACCGGGTCTGAACCGGCCTGGACCGGCTGGGTTGGTCCGGTTCACAGCCTTCCCCACGGTTCACACCACAAACAACACCAAATTAATTCCAACATGTTTTAATTATCAAACTACCATTTTTAACAACCATCATACAAAATCATGATTAAAAATAATTCATCCAAATTCCTCAAGAACACCAAACATATTAAAAATTTCCTTCACAACATAAAAATCATAACTTATGAAAAATCATCAAAATTCATAAAGAACACTAAACATATTATAAATTTCCTACTCAACATAAAAACCATAACTTATGGAAAATCATCAAAATTCCTCAAGAACACTAAACAACATGAAAACTCCATACAACATAAAAAATCATCCTACTTATCATATTACTACTAAAAATCCATAAATCATAAAACATGAACTAAAACAAAGATGAACCAAAAACTAAAGAAAACAAAAGCTATGTAACATATATCCGTCGAGTAACTCGGAATCGTTACCTTAGCTAAGCAAGTCAATTAGCACCAAAATAAGAAGTATAAACCAAGAAACCCTCCTACTAATCTTCACCCAAAATATACGAGTCTCCAAACTCGTCTTCAAAATCTTCCCCTATAAGAAATAACAAGGAAAACATTATTAGAACTTAAACTTGATTTTCCATAATTAAATGTTGAAAACGATTTTGACGGAATTGAAATAAAACCGTACTAGAAGATGGAGAGCGAGAGGAGATTCTAGAAATATAAGTTAGGACGGATTTAATTAAGAAATGAAGATTTTATGAAGGTTTTGCTCAAGAACGATGAAGAACAAATGATGAACGACGAAGAACACGAAGAACGATTAAAGAAAGTGATATTTTGATCTTATTTTGATTTGTTGTAAAATGAAAAGTTGTTTGTGAGTAAAGAATAGTGGATGAGCCGTGTAATTATAGGCAAGAATAGATGTCGAGTTTTGAAATTGTTGTTACGTAATTGACTCGCGTTTAATAATTATTTTACGGTAAACGATTAAATATAATTAACGATAAAGTTAATTACATCAAATATCTAGATATTATGATATTATAATCCAAAGAAATGAAAATATCAAGCCCTATTAGAGGACTAAAGGAGCCGTGTGGTATGGTGAGGACTCGGTCTGTTTTTGAGCGATTTGCGTAATCTTCGTTGACGGATCGATAAAGTAAAAAAATATCTAGATATTTTGATTAGTTTAATCAAAATAATTAAAATATCTAATTGTGAGTGGAAAGCGATGACATGGGCGGGTGACTCATGCCAAAGTCGAGTTTCGATTTTGTTACGGGATTTGCGATGACTCGGGAATAGTTAAATGACGTTCGGTTAAAACCGTAAACGTTATTCTTTAAATTCCGAATAAATTCAAAATAATTATATTAAATTATGATAAATCTTAATAAATCTAAATAAAAATAAATCAAAATATTATTTTTTTAAATAAAATTTCGGTCCTCAAACTTATGAGGCGAGTCGGGAAAAAGTCAACGGAAGTCAAAGTTGACTGAAAAGTCGAGAAAAGTCGAAGATGACTTAAAAGTCAAGAAAAGTTTAGGACGACTTAAAAGTCAAGAAAAGTCAATGACGACTTTTAAAAAGTCAAGAAAAGTCAAAGACGACTTAAAAGTCAAGAAAAGTCAAAGATGACTAAAAACGGTCTTTTCATGAAATCTCTCAAAAATTCCAAATACGAACGCGGAATTTCAAACTAAGACTCGGAACAAAAATTCCTATTTTAAAAACTTAAGTTCTACTGAAAAGTGTTAGTAAATATTTTTACTAGAAAAATTGGGTACTTTTCGGGTTGTTACATATTAATTGTATATATTATATTATCAATCAAAATTATTTATTTATTAATCAAAATCGATTTCCTTTTATTTAATGATAGTGTTTACATTTTTAGAACTTACTTTTTTTAAAATTATTGTTTCCTTGATCTTAGGAATATCTTGAATATCTCCCTCTTTTATTCTGATTTTATTTTATCTTCCTTTATTCATTCATAAAATATCCTATTTTAATTTATTTAATAGTTTCGGAATATATGAAATGTTATAATGGACTTAATTAATCCGTTTTGGAGGGAAAATTTGGAGGGAAAATTTGATTATGGTTGGTTTACATTGTATATAAATGCCTTAACTTCATCTTCAAATAAACTCACACACAATCTCTCTAACTCACACAAATCATTCCATCTAATTCCCTAAAATTTTCGATTTTATTGTCATGGCTAACCAAGCAAATCAAATTGCTAATTTAACTAGGGAACTTGCCGTGGAAAGAAAAATGCACATTGGTGATATGATGGAAACTCGATTCTTTATAAGGCCTATGATGGATGCGATCGATGATCCCAAATTAATTGAGAAGGCTATGTCCCTTTCCCCTTACCCTTTAACAAATTTGAATTATTTGTACGAGGAAGAATTCAACGCAAAGTATGGACGATCGCTACCGGAAGAAAAACTGAAGTGGCGTCAAGTTGGTGAACACGATTACCTCATAATGCCGGTTGCCGACAATACAATTATAAGGTTTGAAGGTGGCGATAATATTGATATCCCTAGAACTCCTCCTCCTACGAATCCACAGTGGACAAGTAAAAGACGATATCGTTTGGATGCCGACGACGTCATACTCATAGAATTTTAGAATTATAGATTTATTTTCATTCCTTATTTTAAATTTCCCACGTATTTTTTATTTTTGTTGCGTCGAGTTCTTTCAGTTGTAACCGTAAACTAGCAATCGAATTTTCTTATCAGATGTTTATTTGAGACGATGAGACGTAAGTTAGTAACAATATGCGAACTGAGACTGAAATTAGTAACAATTGAATTTCATAAATATTAACTATATAATTGAATAGGCAAATGATGATTTTTTCAAGTTAGGCAATAATGTCAATCTAGTTAGGCAACGATTGTCAATTTGGGTAAATTGTCAAGTCAAGTTTGGCAGTCAATTTTATTTGTTTTACAAAAATATTACTTTCTACCATTTACACGTTTAATTTGATAATAAAATTTGCTATTACATTTAGGAAATTTTAATCGAATTGAAAAAACGTCATTACTTAATTTTAAAAAAATAAATTATTTGACCGTATGTCACAAAACAGATGAGGTTAGGACGCATTAAAAAAAAAAGAGTAATTTGATAATAAAATTACTTGACATAACAAATAATCGTATGTAAAAAAAATTGTCTTCGCATAACAAAAAGTTGATGTACGTCACAAAAAATAAACGTCTTGACATAACAAAAAATGAACATTAACCCAAAAAATAGTTCTATTGCGTGTTAGGAAGTGTACTCCTAACAATCCTTCGTCGTTGAGGCGTTGGTTGTGAAGTTCTTGTTTCGTCCATATTTATAGACCTCTTAACCGTCTTTTGTCTCGGCCGAGGAGCTCTACCTGTTCCTCTCTTATCAACTGGATCTCTCAACCCTCCTTCTGTAGCTGGAAGTGTGTTCCTAACCATGTAACGTTGATTGTTCTCCCTTCGTTGTAATCTTCTACGACTAGGGGTGGGCAAAATCCGGTCCGAACCGGAAAAATGGACCGGTCCGGACCGGAATCGACTGGACCGGAACCGGAAAAAAAAATTCCGGTCCGGTCTCCAGTCCATCATTTTTTAAAATTCCGGTTTCCGGTCCGGTCCGGTCTCGAACCGGTATTTTCCGGTCCGGACCGGATTGGACCGGAAAGACCGTAATTATTAATATTTGATTTTTTTTTCTATAAATTTTATTTTATTCCGGTCTAACAGGTCCGATCCGGTCCATTGGACCGGAACTTTTGGACCGGAATTAGAAAAAAGTGGGCATATAGTCTAAATTCCGGTCCAACCGGTCCGGTCCGGTCTTGGACCGGAATTTTTGTAATCCGGTCCGGTCCCGGTCCCGATTTTTTATCAATTCCGGTTCCGGTCCAAACCGGTATCGGTCCGGTCCGGTCCGGTTTTGGACCGGTGCCCACCCCTACCTACGACCCCACACCCTTGTAATATCGGAACCTCCTCTGGTGGAATTAAGATTTTGAATTCCCACATATTCCTCTAATTCCTTCACCAACTGTGCTATTCCTCGCTCATATATGGCGTAAGACTCATCAGCTTGTAATGCCAGCCTAGAAACATAGTCGTTCTTAAATGTCACCGCAAGTGAACGACTTAGGCGGGCGGACTCTCCAGGTGTGTAGTACCAAGTTCGAATATGCTCATAGCCCCGTACCTTATCCTTTTTGCCACCGGCTTAAAATTTACTTCTCGGGAATGAATTGAACTTTCTTCATCTGTAGTACACGGATAATATGTCTACACAATATACCTTTAAACTCAAAACGTTTACAAGTACAAGTAAACTTACCAATATGCGTGTCAATAGTAACATCATACTTTTTATCTCGACGATTCCACAACGGTTTTGTAACTTCTTCTGTTGCAACAAAGGTAGAGAAGTTACCAATGTTCATTTGAGCCTCCGCAATGGTGTGAAGTAGTCCATACACCTCCTTCTATATCTTCTTGAACATGCCATTTGTATAAGCCCTATGAAATACCTCTTCAACAAGGATGCTTCTATCGTACTGACATGGTTTATCATCATAAGTAAAGTTCGACTTCAATTCTTCCTCCACCTTCATTCTTAGGGCATTCTCATAATTGTCAAGAAACAAAAACAAAGTACATTCAGGATTGACGAATATCTTGAAAAATCGGTTCGTCTGTTCACTTATTTGTGTTGATGACATTCCTGCACAAAAATTATCCCTCCAATATACAAGCACCCGTGACTCTCGTTTTTCATATGCTTCTTTAATCCATGGATTTTCTCCAATCTGATATTTTTCGACAAAAGCGAACCACCCTATCTCGAACTCATCAATGTCTACACTATCATGAACAACATTTGATAGGGCTAACGAGATCTGCTTCCACATAGTACAAGCACCCAAGTTCTTGGTCGCATTTTTCAACATATGCCAAAGACAGAAACGGTGAGGAGTGTCAGGAAATTCATCCTTCACTGCCTTACCTATCCCCCTGCATTGATATGTGATTATAACCGATGGAGCTCTACCCATACATTCTAAGCATCTCCTGAACACCCAAGAAAAGCTAATAGCATCTTCATGTGAAATCAAAGCATAAGCAAAAACAACAGTAGAACCGTGATGATACACCCCAACAAATGGTGTAAACGACATTCTATACCTGTATATACACCGTATGTAATTAAATAAGACGGATTAATCAAAGCTTAATATCAATCAAATAAAACATAAAAAAAACCCTAATTAATTCACTCAAAAGTCCGATTAATATCAATCTACAATTATTCCAATATGAAAATACTATCAATCGCATGTTAGTAATAGAAAATTAAACAAAAAAACGTGGTTAGAAAATATATTAGTATAAGAAAATAGATCAAATTGATTAATTGATACATGGTGCCTTACTCGTTTTATATTTGATTAAATTAAACAAAAAGACTAAAACCATAATCATCAATCGGTCGAATTGATATCAATATGATTATAATCGGTTAGACTAATATCAATTAGTTTGATTATATTAAAAAAAACCTTGTTTAGAGAATAGATTAAAGTTCGATTTAGAATTATAATCAGAAACTTAATCGTGTTTACTTAGACTAAAACCCTAATTATTTCAATCAGAAGTTGAATTAGTCAGAATCAATTTGATTAGTATTAGGAAATACATCAATATGATTAATTGATACATAGTAAACAACTAAAACTAAAACCCTAATTATAATCAGAAACTAAAACCCTAATTATTTCAATTTGCTTAATTGATACATAGTTCAATTAGTATGATAAAATTAGCATGATCGATTTATTGATACATAGTTCGATTATTTCAATCTTATTTAATTAGCATATCAAACGCTTAAAAATTGGTTAATTGAATCAAAATTTCACTAACATTCTTGAAACACTAATTCAGTCAATCATGAATCAAATTGATAATACCTTAGAATAAATAAGCGACAAGATTAGTTACCTATTACAAACGAATGTAGCGTCATATGATACAACATCACCAAATGCCTTGGCCAATCCCCTACACCGTCCATCGACCCAAAAAACGTTCATGAGCTTCCCTTCATCATCCGTCTCGATTGCATAGTAAAACTCAGGATCGATTTCCTTAAGCTTTCTAAAGTGTGCTTCCAACGCGACTGCATCACCCTTAATCCGACCACGTCGCCGTTCAAGATTAACCACATTGCGTAAATCACGTTGATTGATATGCAAATCAGCATGCCCACCAGCTTCCCGAACCAATGTGTGAAAAATTTTAAATATGGGAATACCGGCGGAGTCGTACAACATTGCTCGCCTTTTGAAATAATCATCAAGTAGCCTGTAACCAACCATGTGACGACTATTTGCGGGGTTTATCTTATGATTGTGCACCAACCTACACTGATTGATGACGATAAAGTTGTTTTTAACGATGCTTCTATGACGACTTTGCATTTACCATCTCGTGCATTGTTTTGATTCCCCTCATCCACGCCATTGTTTTGATTCCCCTCATCTACGCCATTGTTTTCTCCATCATTTTTTTCTCCATCATTATTGCCTTCTCCATCATCTTTTTTATCTTCTTTATTCTTGTTATAGTCTCCTCCCATTTTACAACACAATCTTATTCGTTTCATCATGTAGAAACGAGGCTCGTATTTTCCAGTACCATTACGCCTTACACCTTTCTCCTTATAACATTTCAAAATTGTATTTGACCTAATAAAAAATTGAAAACCGAGTTTGTAGCCATACAAGAAGCTAAATGCAGCAAACTCATCTCAGTTAACAAAAGACATGCCTTTACTTGGTGTAGTAGCTTCCAAAGACTCTGAGTTACCATTGTTTATTAATTTAAGTACCTTCTCAACATATCCGCCTTCCACAATTGGAGGAGCATGGTCGTCAATGTCATTGTTAACTACTTCATTATTTGTAGTCTCATTGTTGACAATAACGTCATTGTTAACATCGTCTTCATTATTTGTAGTCTCATTGTTGACAATATTATCATCGTTAACATCTTCATTGACAATTTGTTCATTGACTATCTCGACATCGTTAGTATAATCATTCATTTCATCTTCCCAATCCCTATTAAGATCAATATCTAAATGATCTTTTTTTTTATTTTGTGTGCTCAACAATGGTGTATTCTGTTTACTCTTTTTTTTTTGTGTAATCAACAATGCCTAATTATATTTTAATTTTCTTTTGCATAATCAAAAAAATATTTTCATAACTAATTTCCAATATCTCGGAAAATATTAACAAAAAAGTTGACCAAATCTTTGTAGAAGATATTTCCTAAAATTACTATATATTAAAACGTAATATCTTTTGTAATAATCTATTTCCTAAAATAAAAATATTAACACCTAATACGATTTGGAAACTATTAACACCTAAGAAAAATATTAACGTACTATATTTCCTAAAATATTTCCTAACAAAAATATTAACGTAATATATTTTCGAATAAATTAATATTAACAATATTTTTAAAAAAAAAAGTAGTTTACAAAATAAAAAACGCAAAGAATTTATTTTCAATTATTAAAGTCGAATAAATACCTTTTGGAATAAAAAAGAAAAATAATATTCAAACACCATATTAATACAGAATAATAAATTAAGATTTTACAAAATAAATTAATATAGAAACATTTTAAATAAAAAGCTCAAAAAAATATGTCGTGAGTTAAAAAAATAATATTAAAAAAATAAATTAAGATTTTACAAAATAATAATACATAAAAAAGTATGTCGTGAGTGATAAAAAAAGTATGCATTTTACATAATTAAAAACGAAATTAATAAATAATGCATTGAAAATATGGCATTTATTCCAAATATTAATAACTTCCTTAATTTTAGCTAACTAGGATAAGTTAACAACTTAACTCAACCTCTAAAATTACTAAACTACACCTTAGTTAACCACTAGAGGTTAATTGTGGTTAATTGCTAAATGGCCAGGTGTCCTAACCTAATTGGTTGTGTATGAGAAATCCCATACACAATGTGTAAGTGTATCATCTTCCGAATTCATCCTTTATGCTTATCTTTCACTAAACCTATGCTAAGTTGCATTCAAGTTGTTTATTATGCTTATTTACCATGTTTGAACTTGAGTTGGACAATAAATGTGCCTTGGTCTGCTTTAATTGGTTTACCCAACGATTGGTGATGATTAATACGCATTAATTGTGGTTTGATGTTGGTAAATGTTGTTGAAATTGAATGGGTAACAATGGAATTTGAGTTTTGATTGTTGTTGAGGTTGATTTTCGTGTATGTGTGTCCCAGCCGGCCGACCGGCCGCCGGTCACCCAACCGGCTGGGAACCCCTCAGATGTGAATTGGACATTTTAAGTGATTTTAATGTTGCGTGAGTCCCAGCTGGCAGACCGGCCGCCGGTCCACCCAACCGGCTGGGAATGTCTGTAAGTTTAGTTATTTTGTTAAGGCTGTGAGTCCCAGCCAGCCACACGGCAGCCGGTCACACCGGCTGGAAGTTTCCGCTTTCCCTTTTTTTTTTCACTTTTCTCATTTGACCTATGACCCCAGCCGGGTAGCCGGCAGCCGGTCACATTCACCGGCTGGGGATCCCCTGTAATTTATAGTTGGTGTTTTGTGTTGCTAAGGTACCAGCCGGGTACCCGGCAGCCGGTCCACCTGATGACCGGCTGGCACCCCTTGTAACTCCTTCTCATTTCTTTTCCTTATGCCCTCACATGTAATAGTTTGTACGGTTTCTTTATCTTATAAACTTATGTAATAACATTAAATATTCATATTTAGAATATATGATATCTTACTTGCTTATATCACATGTTGTGTGACGATTTTTGATATGTCCCCTCTTGAGTCGGTTCTACCTTATGTTTTGATTCGAGCACTAATTGTCGAGTGCTTTGAACTCTCATTCCCCGGCTACACTCTTACCCTCGTTAGACTGGAATGTCGGAGCGATGGGGTGTATCCTTGATGCTTAAATGCATTTGTTAGTGGGGATATGACGGCGTTGTTGGGAGGTGAACGCAATGCGTTGATCGACCCGGCCGTCAAATGTCGTATCCTTGCAACGTGGTGTCATTGCATGTAGCGTACCGCTTTTTTATGATTCTTGTGCTCTTTCCGCCTCTTTCGAGTAGTTTGACCGAATTTGGGGTACTCGGCTTCTGTATTTGACCGAGTCTTAGATGCGAAATGTTTATTGCATGTCGAATCGGAACACGTTTATTCCGAGAGTCTGGCCAGGTTTAGACTAGGACATTATTATTATCGTCGTTCTACCGGGAGGAAATGAGTCTTTCATATACGAAATGTTTATCGTGTATGGTTCAGAGAAATGTTTATCCCGTGGATGTGTTATGATCATACTTGCTATGTACATGGTACTAGTGCGTGTCATTAACCATGAGAGTATATGTTTGATTACTTGTGACCGTTGGATGGCTGGGATTGGTTTGTATATCGAGTCTCTACCTTATCAAGTATATGCCACTAACGGTGAGATGCAAGCCCTAGTGAGTATATAGTTGTCTAAGGGTGTCTTTCCCGAGTCGGTTCATAACCTGATGCTTACTGGTTGGTATTCCATATGCTTATATCATATTATATTGAAATGTACGTTTGTACTTCACATGATTTATTTGCATATGCGTTTCTACATGTTTCATTGTCGTATATGTACGTTTACTTGTGATATGGTTGGGAGAACCTGGAGTTACTCCCCACTGACTGTGGTGTTCATATTTTATGAATGTACATGTTGCTTGACTGGATCTTTTCTTGTTTTTGGGTTCGTGTGTTAGCTAGCGGGCGTTGGCCTTGACGATTCACCCGTAGTCGTTCTTAGCTAGTTCGCTAGAAATCGTTTATGCTTTGACTACGTTTTTAGAGACTATGTGTCCTTGTAGTATTTTATACTTTAGTTTGTGTTTGTTTGACATTTCTCGTACTTTTCCTTTGGCATGTAAAAAGTTTCAAAAATCTCGTATTTTCCGCTACTTAAATCGCATGTTTGTTATGTTTTATTTCCGCTATCACGAGGGTTGTCACAAGAGACGGCGCCTAATATTACCTACCGATAGGGTATCTTGTTCTTCTTCTATGCTCTCATTTCGCAGTTACAATTTAATATTGTGACACGTAACATTCCAGATTTCAACCTCATACATAGGTACATCACTTGAGATAATTTTAAAACCCTTTTTTTATATATCCTCGTATAGTACTGCTATATCGTAGCTATCTATTTTGGCGTGGCGGCCTCACCAAAATCTCAAACCCTATACCCTATTCCGGCAGCATATTAGAGGATGAATAAATCCTTTAAGAGAAAGTATTACAACCCGGCCCTTTTGGAAGTCGATTTCACATGATTGTATATCAGGCATTAATTTTGTTGGCCGCACTGGCTTGATTTTGGACAACCTATCTACGAGGAAAAGAAATGTTGCGTAAATTCTAAGACGCTATCAATATTAGTGGTTTTTTAGGGACCTATGTCATTACTCATTAACATTACTATTTACTCCCTCTCATTCTTACAAATTGCCATATTCCTTTCATCATTCATTCACAACCTTAATTTTTGTACGAAAAACAAATGTTGCGTTTCTCTCAACCAGTGCTAATAATAGATAATTTTACTCCACTCATAAATTTAAATGTTTGGTTTTGTGTAATTATGTTGCCTTCTCCCACTGCAAATACTTGGATCAAATTATTGGGAACGTTATTGACAAAGATGAGTGACTTAAACTACCTGTTTTTCCTTGTAGTAACAACTAACAATGCAAGATAGCTACCTTAAATGAGCACAATCATCTCCGGCTAGAAAGACCTGATATATTGTGGATTTATAGTATGAAATTATTGTTGCAACCCTATCAGTATTACAGAGGTTAAGTTATGGCGTTCATTATAGAGCAACGAGTCGAAATGGTTTAATCTTTATCCGATCAAACTATAAGCAGACATTACATTTTATATTTCACAAATTATTGTGTAAGACCGTTGTACGGTGCGACCACTTAAAGAGTGACCATTTTATGCTAAAGGAGTTCCCACTTTATGTTAAATAGTGATCATGTTTTATTATTATAACACAAATTCTCATTTGTGACGGATCGAGCCGTCGCAAGCTTGCGACGGGTCAAATCCCCCTCACAAAGAGCAAGTAGGGGGGGGGAAGTGGGGTGTAAATGGAGCCCCCCACTTGCCTTGCCACTTGCTCTTTGTGAGGGGGATTTGACCCGTTGCAAGCTTGCGACAGGTCGCCCCATCACAAGCAAGACCTGTTGTTATTATAAAATGATAAATTTTAAAAGTAGACACTATTTATAAATAGGTGGTCACTTTTTATTGGTCGCACTATACAACCGTCTCACAAAATAACAACTATTTATATTTATGATCCATATTATAGGTCAATGTATTTTGCATTTATGTTTCAACTAATAAGATAAAGGGCGTACAACTATACAACTAATACAAGCATATCTTAATTAATATCAACTTACATAGTGTAAACAAATAATAAACTATAGAAGACGAAAGCGCCCAAATCTTAACGATTTAATGCTTCCCCGTGAATTTCACAGGAATCAATACTAGTTATTAATAAAACACTTCAATAAAGACAACCCCCAACTCTCTAGTTCATCCTCAACCCTAATTCCTACGACATATCCTCTTTGCCTCTTCATCCCTCTTCATCCATGTTAAGTCAACCAACCCATAAATTAACACTAAACAAATTAAATTATTTCAGCGCAATCTATATTGTCTTCTTTGTCGTTGCTTGTCCCCATCTCTAGAATTGTACCTGCTACACATAAACGTAAAAGGTGATATTAGAAGAGAAGGAAAAGAAGTGTACGATACTACAATATACTTTATTTTTCTTCAATAATTAAGATCAGCAAAACTTAAGGTAAGTTTTTTTAATATGATTGTTAAATTCGTTCTCGTGATAGCTATCTTATTGTAGCTTTTTATAAATGAATTGAGGCATAAATTTACAATAACTTACATAGCAATGATTCACCTTTTTAAATGATTTTTAAAAGTTTTTTGTTGGTTTTTTATTATTGGTATATTTGTCAGAAGATATCATCTTGTGAGCTTGGTGCGGTCATAACGGCCGAGTCACTCGATACCCGAGTTGACTCGGTCTACTCAGTCGAATTTTGGCCTCTTTTAAAAAGATACGACATATATCGTCGTATCGTGTCTCGGCAACCATCGAGACCGATACACCTCGGCCGAGAGGAGACAACTCGGGCGAGTTTGTAAACCCAGATACACACTAACAGAACATGAAAAGGTTCGAACTGTGAAACGTGTACTGCAATCAGTAAACTTTATAGGCCCGTCCTAAAACATATGACTAACCCAACAGAAAAATAGCCGACAGTTAGCATGTAACTATATTTGCGTTTTAATTTTATTTGATAACTTGATATCTTATGATGAGTAATGACATAGTTAAATGTGCAAATTATCAAAATAAAATTTTAGGTTACAAAAATAAAATATTTTCTTACAAATACATTAACAAATTTAGTTGGGCTTTGCGTTATTGGTTTAGTCTTATGTGTAAAGTGGTCTTATACAACAATTTGTGCCATAAAACCCAATAATAATCATGGAATGGGGTTAGAGAGGGAAAGTTTTGACTTTTGTCTAGAAAAATTAGGGTTTTGATTGTAATATGGCAAGGAAAACCAATAATAAAAAATTCCAAATTAAACATAAAATAAAACAGCCAAAACAAGATTATTGTTTAATAACTGTAAAGATATGCTCTTTGATATGGAGGTTCATGAATCATCAAAGGCACGAGTTCCTTAATCGAACGAAGCATGGGTTATGAAGAATATGAGTGAGATAATTGGAAGGGTAGTCACTTGGGCTAATATCTCTGAGAGGATTTTGAAGGGCCTTGGAGTATTTGTGGGGATTTCAATAATGTACTCAATTTCAATGAGAGGATTGGAAGGATAGTCACTTGGGTTGATATCTCTGAGTTTAGATAATGTGTTGAGTATTGTGAGATGACTGTTATTAAGGCTAAATGAGCAATTTTCACTTGGAACAATAAACATGAGCCGTCTTCTAGAGTCTTCACTAGAATTGACAAATTTATGGTGAATGCTGAGTGGATGAATATGTATCCTGATTGTTATGCTTATTTTCTTCTTGAAAGTCTTTTTGACCATAATCCAATTATTTGTTATAGGAGGAATATAAGACAAAAGAAGTCCCATTTCAGATATTTTAATATGTGGGGTCTTGATCCTAATTTCAAAACTATTGTAACTCAATCCTGGTGTATGAGTGTTAGGGGAAATAAGATATATCAATTGGTATCAAAACTCAAAAGACTTGAGTTCTCCCTGAAGGTTCTGAATAAAAATGGTTACTGAGATATTGAGAAAGTTGTCAGTCTAGCTAAGAACAACCTTGATGATTTGCAAGTAAAGATGCATAGTAACCCTACTGATCTTGATGTCTTGGCACTACTACAAAAAACCTCAAAGGAACCACTAATAAGAAACCTGTTCGACTTTTAAACTGGTTTCTCAACATAAGAAACCGTTGATTTTTGTAACCTGGTTTCTTAGAAGCTACCAAAGAGGTTGCTTAACTCATAGACTGGTTTCTTATCTATCAAAGAAATTGGTTAACTTGTAGACCGGTTTCTTAGATTTTTAAAATGATCAACCATAAATGTAAATTGGTTTTTCCTTACTTTTGTTTAGTTATATATGAGGCGTTCTTGGTCAAGGCTTGCGAATAATGACAGCCACTAATGCGTCGTTGCAACTGAAACGCCGGGGAGACGCACCCTCACCACCACTGCCACTTCGAATCGATTGGGCCTCCTTCGAGTATGTTCCTCCTTGGTAATAAGTACTTCTTATTTGTCCCTGATTTCATTTTAATTTTTTAGGGTTTATAGGCAATTCAATTTGTGCTTAATGATTGAATTTAGATGTATGCTTTTGTCGTTGTTATTTAAAGAGAAATATATCATAATTGTTGTTGTGATTCAAGTATTAGACTTAATTTTGTTGGGACTTTGCTAATCAGGGTAGATCAATTTAGGGGTTTTAAATTCCCTTACTATCTCCGTTTTCCAGGAATTTCATCTCAGTATCATAAGTAGGACTAGAATTTGGCAAATCTACAAGAATGCTCTTCTTTAGAAGTACTTTCCTACACTTCAGTCGAATCTCTGTCAGACTCATTCAAGTGGTAAGTTTACTTGTTAAATTGCGGTTTTATTTCGAGAATTTCGCAGACAGGTCTGTTCTTTGATTTGCTTATGTTAATTTGCTTCTGACGATTGCTGTTGAAACGGTACCCTATGTTATTGCAATGAATACTCCTTATCATTTTTATATACCTGGTAATTTTTTTTAGGATTGAGGAGAATGGTTTTTTTAATTCAATCAGGTTGGTTTATGATGTTATTGCTATATGGGATTATGTTTGTCTCTTCATCTTGTATCTTCTTTTGGTATAATTGTTTTTAGTAAACTTTGTAGCAGGTTGTACAATGGATCCATTTGATCTATATCGTTAGTGTTGTTACAACAATCATCAATTTTTTTTGTGGCCCTTTTGCCCTTCTCCTAGCACAAACTATAATGTTGTTAAGTTGGCTACCTGCTGCCACAAAATATATCCAGATGCATTTCTTCAAACACTAGATTAGATGGGTGTTTGTTTCTAAAGAGCACCTTTTTATTGCAGATTTTTTTTTCCGATAGCAAGCCTTCATTCCTTCATTACTGCACACTATTTTTCAAGGTGTAATTGTCTCACAAACCCGTATGTTTCTCGTGCATATTTCACTTTATTTTACATATACTGGTAATAAGGAAGATTGAAGAGTTTAACGATGAATTTCCATTAGTCTTCCTTTATTTGCTTTCATCTGATTGCTACTTAATAGTGAAATGTTGATATTTTGTCCAAATAAAGCATTCGTTTTACTCTCTAAAGCATTCATTTTGCAGGAAGTGGAATTTAAAGAACTTGAAGAATAAAGAGCACTAGTAAAGCAAAAGGTTTATCATTTTTTACTCTTGTGCACTAATAATGTAGGATAAATCTAGTACTAATGTTTGATTTAGCTGCTCTCATCGGTTAATTCCTTGTCCTCTTTAGGAAGTTCTGTAGGATAGTTGGAAAGTGTTGTAGAGCTTGTGAAATTACTAGAGAGTAAGTGACCTACAACTCTAATAACTTATACGGAGTATGTTTTGTCAAGTCTCGTTAATTTTAATTGCTTGAAAGTCTCAAAGTTATAAAATTTTTGAAATAAAATGCATTCATTGTAGTGTAATTACATAGCTATTAGATATGTTAGGTGATCCTCTCTTTAGGTTCTGCTTAGTCATGGTAGAATCATTGTCTTGCTTGTTTGGGATGGGTATAAGTATACATAAAATAACGCTTAATTCTAGCTTAATGAAAAACAGAAAGTGATTTGAATCCTTTTGAAAAACTTGATCATCAGAATTGTTTGAGGGACGACTTGTGTTTGTGTTGTGGTTACAACTTGCTTAACATTTTGATTGGAACACTAACCGTTCTATTATATCTACTAATAGCCCCTGAAATTGTTTGTGAACATCCTTACAACCACATTGTTGACGAGTGAACTCTAGGAGTAATTCTCCTAGGACCTTAATTATGGAGTAATTGTTACTTGCTATTATCTAGCCCATCAATCATTTTGAAAAATTACATCTACATGATATTGTTTTTTACTGTCTTAGTACAAGAATTCATTTTTTACTTTTTTTTCCTTCGTGCATGGGCGATGCCATTGATTCCACTTCGAGTTTGGGTATTAGATGATTTCAACGAAGAAGTTATCTTGGAGTGTTATTATTTCGCTAGATTTGCTCCTTTTGTAATTGCGGTTTAGTTGATATGAATCTGAAATATATTTAAGATTGATTGATTTAGAAAGTTAATGGGGATGATGTAATTTGATATTTGTAAAGTTTTAGTAATAGTAATTTTTGTGATCTCAATTTTTTAATTGTAATTTTTTTTTTTTTTAAATAAACTTAAGAAACCGGTTTTAGTCAACAACTGGTTTCAAAGATTAGATAAAAGAAACTGGTTTTTGCCAATAAGTGGTTCCTAAGCCTTCATTAATTTTGTCTCCTTCACTAATCAAAGAAACCAGTTTTGGCGACAACCAATCTCTTTGATATAACCAAATAAACCATATTTAATAACCAGTCTCTTTGGCTAAGACACCTATGAGCTAGAGACCGGTTATAAACTGGTTTCTTAAGCCTTTTTTTACCGGTCTCCTTGAATGTTTTTGCAGTAGTGTGGCAACCGAATCTCTGGTTGCTGAGACATATAGGGGTCTGAGTAAAGCTTACCATAGCTTCTTAAGCCAAAAAGCTAAGGTGGATTGGATTAAGGAGGGGGATGAGAACACTAAATTCTTCCATAGTAAAATCAAGGTCAGGCAAATACACAATAAAATTCTTCAGATTAATGCATATGATATGAATGGGGTTTGTTGTTCTGAGCCTAAGGATATTGAAAATGCCTTTCTTGCGTATTATGAAGATTTACTGGGGAGTAGTAACCAGGTCTCTTCTATTCATTATCCTACTGTGCAGAAGGGTGTTGTTGTGCAAGATCACCAAATGAATATGTTGATGAAACCTGTCAGTCCTGGCGAGGTAAGAAAACATATTTTCTCCATTCCCCCTTCCGATTCCCCTGGGCCTGATGATTTTTCTAGTCAGTTCTTTAGGGATTCTTGGGAGGTGGTTGGACATGATGTGATAAATACTGTATTGGACTTCTTTGCCACTGGAAAGCTTCTTAGAGAAGTTAATACCACGTTAGTCACTCTGATCCCCAAGGTAAGTAATCCTACTAGTGGGTTAGAATTCCGTCCAATTGCATGTTGTGATATTATATACAAATGTATTTTCAAGATTGTATGTGTTAGGATGAGTGAGGTCCTTCCTGAGGTGATTAATAATAATCAAGGTGCTTTTGTTAAAGGTAGGAATATTGTGGAAAATGTGTTAATTTGTGAGGATCTGGTAAGGTTATACAATAGGAAAGCTACCTCCCCTAGGTATCTTGTAAAAATTGATCTTCGTAAAGCCTATGACACAGTGGAATGAGAATTTCTTCATCACATGATGTTGGCCTTAAAATTCCCTGACAGATTTATTGCTCTAGTGATGACATGTGTTTCTTCTCCTACTTATACTCTGAATGTGAATGGGAATTCTTTTGGTGGAATTCTTTTGGTTTCTTCCAAGGTAAGAGAGGGCTAAGGCAAGGGGACTCATTATCTCCTCTTCTGTTCACGTTCTGTAGGGAATATTTATCCATAATTTTGTCTATGGTTACTTTACAAGATGATTTCAGGTTTCATCCACTTTGTGGCTATGTGAAGCTAAACCATCTACTGTTTGCGGACGATTTACTTTTTTTTTGCAAAGGCACTAAGCATCCATTTTGTAGATGGTTAAGGGATTCACAACCTTTTCCTCCTCATCTGGTCTCAAACCACCCTAGGGATTTTCCTAATTAACTCTCGTCCTCTTAGGAGTCACCTATCAATTCTAAGCAAGCCTTTCCCTTCCAATCTCTCGATCCAGGTCGGGGTTAACTATATAGTTAGTCTCCTGCGTGTACTCATTCGACTAACCTCAATTAAATTGCTTAGATCAATTCTCATATTCAAGACTAACTAAAACAGTCTATCCTATCATGCCTTTACTACAGTTTTCCTCATCCTAACGTACAAGAGAATTAGCTACTCATGCTATTGACGATGCTAGCAATACAAACGATTGAATATATGACGTTGGACATAATATAATCGTAATTAACAAGCATAAAACAATAACGCAGCAATTAAGAACGGTAAAGAGTAATTAAGACTAAAGCAAAGGTTAAGAGTAAAGGAGAGAAAAAAGTTTACAATCTTTAGCAATTCCGGCGTAAAGAACAAATCCACGTCGATAAACCCGAATGTAAACTTAAGGTAAAGTTCAGAAACTAATGTTTAATGCTAAGTGTCTGCTAATAATCGATGATAATTAATGATAATGAATGAATCCCTAATGACGAAAAATAAGAGTTTTATATAATGCTTAACACGACTCTAAACCCTAATTAGTCTACGGACTCAAGGCCCGTGATGGATTCCACTCGATCGAGGGAATATACCCTTCGATCGAGGTCTTTATTCAAGAGTATCAGTCGATCGAGGACTTCCTTCTCTCGATCGACCAACTTGTCCACAGCTATCACTCGATCGAGCAGATAACAGCTCGATCGAGGTCTTCCTTACTTCAACTCTCCTCGATCGACCAAATATATAGTCGATCGAGGTCTTCTGGCCTGGCACATAATGTGAGTCATGAGTTTGGGCTTGATTGTGAGCGATCTCACGCTTTCCCATGCAAGAGCCTCTGTCGCGTTCCATTCATTCTCCTAAATGCATGCAAAGTGGACTGTTTTGGCTCGGTTTCTGCTACTACGCAGCTTGTTCCTACAAAATGGTAATGAAAGTACAAAGTAGCCAAATAGGGGCATATAGCGTTGTAATATCACTTAAATGACATAGAAATGCGTGCATAAATGGACTAAAAAGTCTATATAAAATACACGCATCAAACTTCCCCAAACCAAACCTTTGCTTGTCCTCAAGCAAACTAAATGCAGATATATGGAACTAAATGAACCTAGGGGAATGGAGTAAGTCTCAGAGCTAGCTACAAGTCAATGCTAAACAGTTTAATGCACTCGTTCAATCGCTACAAAGCTTAATACGAAAGTGAACGAATTTATACAATCTTGGAAATAAATTAGACTTTCGACCTTGCAAGACTCAACCAAATTCGGACTCTCACGGGTCACTCTTCTCTCAACAATCAAATGGTAAGTAAATATGTATAAGAAAGAGAGAAGAAAATATAGTCACTCACCTAGACTACGACCGACACAACATGCATTACTAACTAATATGAAAGATGATTCAAGCACCGTACACACGCATAATCACCGTTCAAGGGCAATCACGTGCCGAACATTTGCAAAGATATGGATATGTGAGGCTAATTGGTAAGAAGGGGCAAAACAATTAATGGAAATGTGAGGGTAAATAGCCAAGCTAGCTCCTAACAAGACCGTAATAGAACTCGTTCCATTCTTCCAACTATCAAAAATTAAGCTCGATGCCTTAACATACCTAGGCATATACAACACAAATCCCATGAAACACCTTGACAAATAATAATAAGCATAGGAGGTGTAGATAACAAAAACTTCAGCCAACTATTTTTTCTCATCATATTTTTTCATTTTTCGTTTTCTTTCTTTTTTCTTTCTTTCTTGGCTGATCGAGGGAAAAACCTCTCGATCGAGTGGAATAAGTCACTCGATCGAGGTAACAAACATCAACATCTGCTCGATCGAGCTAAACAAACTGCTCGATTGAGGCAAAACTAATCACTTCTCTTCTTTTTCTCGCAAATACCCACTCCAATCAATGAAAACGAGCCAAAAACTGATACAACGGTAAAATATACCTCGACTACTGAACTAGCTCGGCAAAGGTAGGCTCAGTTTAGAATGTAGTTAAGGGCAACAGGCAAATATGGCTTTATGTGGAGTTAATGGGGTAAAATGAGGAAAAGGGAGATGCAAATATTCTCAAAACACGTAATACCGACCACAAACCCAATGCGTGCAGGCAATAAGAAATCAAAGTTCATATACAAGCAAATGACACGAGATGTGGGGAGTAACTACTCTCATTCCTAGATGAACTGGTCATAGATGTCACCAGTTATAGGCTCTAGAACTCAGAATATATAAGTAGTTTGCCAAAACGTTGAGTCAAGTCTAATGATCAAATTTAAATTCCAAGACAAAATTCAATAGTTCACTACTTCGATTTTACTAAGTAAGTCGAGAATGGTGCAAGGAATAGCATAAAATAGACTTGTAGTGCAATTTCATCATGAACAAGACTCCAATCCGACTCGACTATATGCAAAAATAAATGTGATATTTTTGATTTTCTTCAAATTTTTTCTAACTAACATGAATTGTAAACGTGAATGCAGTACAAATGCAAATGCAGACGCAAAAGGATGCAAAACACCTCCCCAAACCAAAACAGACAATGTCCTCATTGGCCACAGCACAACATCATATAAGGGGAAAGGGAAAAAAACAACCTAATACATGTTCCTAAGGAATGAAATATATAAAAAGAATGGAGAAAATAAATAAATCGAAGAACTTACAAAACAACAGCTTCCCCAAACCAGCATCAAACTGGGGAGCTAACATCACCTCCACCCAGTAGTCTCCTCCGTCTCCACCCTATACGTCGGGTCCCTCTCCTTCTCCTGAGCTAGCCTCCTAGCTGCCAACTCCGCGCGCTCCCTCATGGCCCTCTGTGCCGGCGTCTCGTCCTCTTCCTCTCCAGAAGAAGAGGAAGAAGAAGATGGTGAAGGATACCCACCCTCTGGGTATCTGTAGAACGAGGGGTGAGGCCATCCATCTGGAATAGGACGTCCTCTGCGGATATGGTCCTCATAGATAGGGAACAAGACCAAGGCCTGATCCCGTCGCATCTGTGCTATATCCCTGCGCATCTCAAGTAACAAAGCATCACGACGCCCTTGGTCCGTGACCTCAGACGCCTCAAACAGGGGAGGACAAATAAAATTAGCCGGAAAAGCCGACTCAGGAGGGGTAGCAGTGACAGGTGGGGGTGTGACAGTGGTCGTCCCTACCTGTTGAGAACCCGACGGCTCTCCAACATCCCTCTGCGGGGGAGCTCTCTTCCTCTTCTTAGTGGAAGAGGAAGGTGTAGTAGTGAAAGGTAGATGGTAAACAGGGGGAAGGGGTTTCACCCCTCTCGCAGTAGTGAGAGGTGAAAGAGAAGGTAATGTAGGGCAAGGTAAGACAACAGATGTGGAACCACATATCTTCCACACCCGACGCTCAGAACCCGTCATCCAAGCAAACCCGACCATGAGAGGTATATCTAAGTCGACGCCAGGTCGTAAGCGCTGGTGAGTCCTAGGGAAGTCTGAATAAAGGTGGCGGCCAATCCTACTGACCAGACCGCCACAGACTATGGCGCTAGACACCCTAGACTCTAAGTTCTTCCAGTGAAGAGCCACTAAGTAAGCGATGTTCAGGACAAACGGGGTACCGCTATCAACGTTCAGGTACCCCGCCAAAATGGCTAACTCAGTTTTATTGATGTTGTTGGGTTCTGGTCTAGCAAAAATCGACTCGCCCAAGAGTCGCAGAAAATAGCGCAACGAGGGGTGGTGAACGTGGGCCACCCTACGAGTGTCGTACGGTGTGTGAGAAAGAGCGGTCCAAACCTAGGTCAACAGCTTCCTAGGAGCTGCCAAAAGACCATCACTCGAAAGACCCAAAACCTCCCCAAACCTAGCTAAGGTCCACGAATGCGACTCATTAAAGAGTCGGAAGTGAATGCAAGCGCTAGACGGTGAGGTAACATACATATCGGTCTCAAAAGTATAGGAACTAAAAAACTCAAGCGTAGGTACTCGATATGTATACTCCCTCATCGAGGCCAAACCCGACATCCCCGTCCCGTTAAGTAATAGGCAAACATCAGTAAATAAACCTAGCTCCTCCAGGTCAGGACGGTGCAAAAAATGACTCAAATGGATAGGGGAGTCAAGTAAATAAGATAATTGTTTCCGGTGAATGCTAGAAACGAAATGTACCGCCCTAATCCGTGGTAGCAGCTCAAGAGACTCCACGCTAGATGGATGGCTAGCAGCCTTGAGGGCCTTTTGTGTTGCCAGTCCCCGAGTAGTAGCTAGCTTTTGCGCGGCTAGCTGGCTGGATGGCAACGCCTTCTTGCTAGGAGCGACCTCAGTAGTGGTCGCTGGAATAACGGCCTCAACAGTGACCGTGGTAGCAGTCGGAGTCTCAGTATGCTCCGTGGAGACTGTCTCAGCAGCAGTCTCGGTAGTGGTGACAGTAGTATCGGTCACAATAGCAGCGGAAATCGCTTCAGGCGTCGTCTCAGCGACAACCTTGGGAACCGCGGACTGACTAGGGACTGAACTGGATGCCATGACTACAAAGAAATCAACAAGGAACCAATTAATAACATCTAATTCACTGGATGAATCCTATAATCAATATCTAACCCTAATTGAATCGGAAAAAGGGAAGGGATTACGGATTAACTAGTAAAATAGGAAAGAGATGCTTACTTGTTGATGATTACTCGAAATATAGCAATTAATCAATCAAATTCGAAGAAATGGAATTAACAAACCCTAAGTTCACGGAATCTCCAAATAATCGAAATTAAAGGGGAAAGGGAAAGGGCTTTTCAATCAATTGCAAAAGGAAAGTATTAGGGTAGATCCAGTTGGTAATTAATTTGAGTATTGACACAAATTGCAGGTAGGAAAGCGCAGAAAAATCAAAAGATTGAAGAACAAGGGAGAATTGGGATCGAGTAAATTGAAAGAGGATCGAAGACTTCCCTTTTATAGGTAGGTTAGTTCGATCGATCGAATAGAAATTCTACTCGATCGAGAACTTATTTCAGACAGAACAGCTCGATCGAGAACTTATTATAGACAGAATAGCTCAATCGAGCAGTTCTGGTTTACTCGATCAAGTGGTTTCTTTTCTTGATCTTCAGGTTATTCGATCGTTTTGAATTCCCCTCGATCGATTTGAATTCTACTCGATCGAGGTCTTCTTCTTCCACAAATCTCTCGATCGAGTAACAATTTACTCGATCGAATGGTTGTCCTAATTGCATAGCCTTCGACTTGCGGCAATTGATTTCCGCTTCTTTTTCCAGCAAAAATGATACAGAACGATACCCAAAAAAATACCAAAAATTGTCTAACAGGAAAAATAAATTGTTTGACTAAGCTACGGATTATAACGTAACGTCTAATCGAAGTAGATAGTCTAATTGTCTAATTGTCTAACGAAAACGCAATAAATTGTTATTTACAAATTGCACGGGGTTGCAAACCCGGCTAATAACCAAATAGTTTCTTGACAAGGCCACCGTCAGGCCTCTGACTTGCAGAATTACTCTCAGATGCGGTAATTTCCGACTTCTTTCTCCACACATACGATAATTTCTTGGAGTCTAGCTCAACTTCTGAATCACTCGAGTATGTGTGAGCTCCTTTGTCCTTCTTGGACTTCTTCTTGATACCATCACGCGAACATGGCTCCCCCTTCTTCACCTCCAATGCTGCCGATCTATTATCTGTAAGGCAGCACACAACATCACGTTCCTCCAATTCGCTCCCAAGCTGGGGCGGAGGTGTTACGGTAGCAATGGGAATATCACAGACAGGAGCTATAGGCTCGATAGGAACCGAAGCTTTGTCATGCGTAAATAAATCAGGTGTAATGTCAGCTAAGGGAAGCGCGTGACATGGTGAAACAAGCATGGGACCTTTACTAGTATGAGACTGAGTGAAAACTAGGTTCTCCCCTCCTATCTGAAAGGTCAAAGTCCGTAACCCAACATCAATAACCGCTTGCGCAGTATGCAAGAACGGTCTTCCCAAAATGATGGGAGTGTGAGAATCCTCAGGTATGTCCAATACTATGAAGTCGACCGGTATAAAGAATCTCCCTATTTGCACAGGTACATCCTCAATGACTTCTAAAGGTCGGGACAAGGTCCTATCCGCCATTTGCACCGTCATGTTAGTACACTGAAGCTTGGTGAAGCCTAACCGTTTGGCTAAAGACAAAGGTAAGACATTAACACTGGCTCCTAGGTCACATAACGCATTATCTATGAGATAGGTACCTATATGACACGGTATAGAAAAGCTACCTGGGTCGGACAGTTTAGGTGGGCATTTGTTCTGGAGGAACGCAGAGCATTCCTCAGTCAAAGCTACAGTCTCTACAGTATCGACTGACCTCTTACGTAAAAGATCGAGATTTACTTGCACAATAAAGAGATTTACGTAAAAGATCGAGATAGGTACCTTTTTTTTTGTCCAATTTTTTCCGTCGATTTTTTAATTGATGTCATTTTTTTGGGATGGTCTTTTTTTGGATTTACTTGCACAATAAAGAGGGGTTTCCTCTACAAGATTGTTAGTTGGGAGTTGAGACAACAATATCGGATTTCCAAAAATATCGAGATTTTGACTTGTATGAGAACTCGATAATAACTCGGTAAAAGTTTAAGTACTTTGATTTAAATCGAAAGTTAAATTGTTTTGAGATAAATAATCATTGGTGGGATATTTTGAAATATCGTATTCATTTAATTTTTATTAAAATTAGAGAGATATAAATGTATTTCTTTTTTTTTATTGTGAATGTTATTTTTTCTTTGGAAGATGAAAAAACATTACTGAGTTCGGCTTCTTTTTATAGGATTTTTTTTATTGTTGGTTAATTAAATGTGTGTGTAATTTTATTATTGGTTAATTAAATGTGTGTTAAATTCTATTGTTGGTAGGTAGTGGTTGTGAAGTGGAAAGAGTTGAATGAAGTTGTTGGGAAGTAGAAAGTGAAAGTGGCTGCCTGCCAGCCGTTGTACAAGATTTCAGCCCTTTTTTTTCAATATCCAACCAATAGAAATGGTACACACAAGAGGTCACTAAGGAGGTCAATTTGTTTCAAGTAAGGTCACAAATTGACCATATATGAGTTTGGTCACAAGTTAACAAAATAAGGTCACAAGATTATCTTGCTTAATGATGTAATTATCATGACCAAGCAAGGTCATGACCTACCAATTGACCTTGCTTGGGGATGGTCTAAGGAGATGTTTTCTCCTTTTATTAACTCACAAGTGATATCATAAAAATATATATGTTGAGTGTCTCTTATTCTCACACTAGAAACTTAAGAAGTTTTATGTTAATCATAGGATTTCTAATATTCTTATATTATTAATAAGTTTAGTAATAATAATAATATTAGACATATTATTAAAGGAATCACTTATATTATCTAGTATATTAGTATAAGTGGAGATTTGGGATAGTCTAGGTGTAACCGATTGAAGTGTTTCTATACTTGAAACTTAAGGAGATTCATCCCATAATCTTTTAGCTCAAGAACAAGAGTATGAAGAAGTCCTATTCTTGTGCCATTTTCGCCCCTTGTCCATGTGAGGAAAATGTTTTTTTCTTCTTATCTTTGTTTTTTATGTTTGCATGCACTAGATCTTGCATATCTAACTAATAAGTTAATTAGTTCATCATTAGAAATGTCTAATGAAGGGGTTAATGAACCTAACAGACTTTGACAGAATCCCAACTACACTCAAATTCTTCTGGTAATTCACTTAATCACCAACATTCATCCCCCATTAAGTGCAATCATTGATTCATTAACAACAAATTAAACCAAATAAAGTCAAAATGTCATGCATATTGAATTTCCACCTTAGCATGGTTTAAAAACTCAGCCGAGTTGTCTCGTCTCCGCCGAGTTGTATCGGTCTCGATGGTTGCCGAGACACGATACATTGTTATATATCATATCTTTTAAAAGAGGCAAAAATTCGGCCAAGTAGACCGAGTCAACTCGGGTATCGAGTGGCTCGACCGATATGACTGCACCAAGCTCACAAGATGATATCTTCCGACATATTTACCAATAATAAAAAACACCAACAAAACACTTTTAAAAAGCATTCACAAATGTAAATCATTGCTACGTAAATTATTGTAAATTTATGCCTCAATTCATCTATAAAAAGCTACGAGAAGGAAGCTATCTTAACAATCATATAAAAAAAACTTACCTTAAATTTTGCTGATCTTAATTCTTGAAGAAAAATAAGGTATATGGTAGTATCGTACACTTCTTTTCCTGCTCTTCTAATATCACATTTACGTTTATATGTAGCAGGTACAATTGTAGAGATGAAGACAAGCAACGACAAAGAAGACAAAGGACATTGTGCTGAAATAATTTAATTTTTTTAGTGTTAATTTATGGGTTGGTTGACATGACTGGGGTTAATACGGATGAAGAGGCAGAGAAGATTTGTCGTAGGAATTAGGGTTGAGGATGAACTAGGGAGTCGGGGGGTTGTGTTTATTGAAGTGTTTTATTAATAATATAAATATTAATATTTTAATATATGGTAATTGGGTGTGGGACGTGTCTCATTTGAGATGGGGGGTCATTTATTCCACTTGTGGATTCATTAGTCATGTTAGTGTAGAAAATTGTTAGGTTGTTACGGACTTAATGGCTACGGTATTTCTTTATATGTTTTTTAATTACTTTTTCCTTTCAAATATTTTTTTTGGTGATTATTAATATGTATGAATTAATAAGTTTATTATCCAAATTTTGTTGAATGTTGATCGATAATTGTTAATCAATCTTATTCATTGATTATATGGCAACTTTATTTATTGATTTATTTTCTTGAATTTATTAATCCAACTATTGATTTATTTTCTTGACATATTCAGTTAAAAGACAGCCCATTAACATATAACTTGTGAAATCTTCAATAATTATTCAACTCTTAATTGATTTTCTTGAAATTGTTTAGAAAAATGCCTAATAATGAAGACGTTACATGGCGATTTGGAACTAGAATTGACAAAGGAGGTCGAAAAGTTCAATGTATATTTTGCGATAAAAAAATGAGTGAGGGGATTACACGGTTGAAAGAACATCTGGGACACAAAGCAAGAAATGGTGCACATTGTTCTAAAGTTTCTCCAGATGTTCGAAAAGAAAAGAGAAATGTTTCAGAAAATTTCAAAGCAGCAAAAAAAGACCACCAAAAGTGTGTACAAGAATTTGAAGATGAAATGGTAGGTTCATATCGCCATACCGAAGTTGGTGATGGTGAAGACGATGACAACGGGGAGCAACAATTAGCACATGCAAAATACCAAAGTCGGATGTATCACGAGGCTGATCATCGTCGTTCGTACAGAGAATATGCATATGGTGAGGGACGTAGTATAGTTGACCCGCAATTGAATTGATCGGATCAGTCCAAGAATCGGTTATGAGAAAGGGTAATACGTGAACCTACTACCAACCCAACATCTAGATTGAGGGTCAAAATCGTTGATCTTGAGAAAGTTTATCCAAAAAAGAAACATTCAAAGATTAACACCGAATGGTTAAAAAAAGCAAAGAAGTAATTGATGAAAGCTTGGGTGAATTTTATGATTAATACAAATTTTCCATTCAGAGCTTTGTAGAGTCACCGTATGCAAATCCACTAATGGAAACAACACGTGATGTTAGTGAGGGAGTAAGAGCTTCTAAGCATATGAAATAGCCGAGGTATGTAAACATTTCTTTTTATATTTTTAATGTTATATATACAAGATTTAATTCTTTATTTAATTCATTTTTTTCATAGGTAATATCTTCCTAAAGCGTGGAACGAGATGAAAGAGTATATTAAAACTCTCGGTCAAATATGGGAAGAAAGAGGTGTGACAATAATGTGTGACGGTTGGACAGGTCCAACAAACATGCATATTAGTAACTTCATAATATACTCGATTCGTGGCACTATTTTCCATAAATCTATTGATGCTTCAAATGTCTTAAGCAAGGACGGAAATTACTACTTTAAGCTAATGAAAGACGTAGTAGAAGAAATTGGTCAACACAGAGTTGTTCAAATAGTAACATATAATGAAGTTGCTGTTAAATTAGGTGGTAAAAAGTTTATGGAAAAATATCCACGCATATATTGGACTCCTTCTGCAGCCCATTGTCTTAATCTTATTTTAGAAGATTTAGGTAAGAGGAAAAACATTGATGCAGTAATTGAACAAGGTAAAAAGGTGAGTAGGTATATCTACCATTTTAGGTGGGTATCCTATTACATGAAAAAATTCACTGGTGGAAGAGAACTACTACGTCCGACAATGACAAGGCTTGTTACAAATTTCATTATGTTAGAAAGTGTTGTGGAACACAAGATTGAATTACAAAATATGTTCCATTCATATGGCTGGCTAAGTAGCAATACAATGATAACGAGGAGACTACGTTGGAAATTTTTGAATTATTTTCTAGAAGTCCATCAACCATAGTAGCCAAATTTTGGGAATTTAGAGGAAATCTTAAAAATCCAAGCACATATTGTCTGCGTATTAAGGTTAGTTGATGGAGACCATTAGCTGACTATGAGATTTATCTTTGAGGTAATGGAACGATGTAAGTTGGCTATTAAGGAAACCTGTACCAGTTAAGCAATATTGGGCAATGATCATAAAAGATGAGACTTCCAACTTCATCAAGATCTATATGCCGCGGGTAATATATTTTTAATTATTAGTTGGAATTATAAGTATTATTGATTTTTTTATGTATTTGAAGGATGCTACTTTAACCCCGCATTCTTGTATGGAGTGGATAAACTTTCATCGGACAGAGAATTAAAGGGCGTGAATAATGCTATTGAAAAATAGGCGCCATATATTGACAGTCAAATTAGAGCATCAACTGAAGTTGGTTACTGTTCAAATTATTACTGATTTATAACATATACCAATTATAAGTATTCTAAATAGTTGTCATTAATTTTTTAAGTTTCTTATTTTGTTCATGTATAAGCAAAAGATGGATAGTTTTGGAGGGGAGGGGTTTAAGTTCGGGTTTTTGTACCTCAAGGTCTTGAGGTGTATAAACCAAACCTACAAAGTGTGAGCTTTTGTGACACCCTCAAATTTGCGGAAAGAAAAAAAAATATTTAAATACATAACGAAGGGTGTCATAAATAAAAAGGGTCATTACAAAACGGAAATAATATTATACAATAAAAAGTATCTGAAACGGGAGACATATCTCCCGTATAAATACAGAAATAAAAGAGGGTATAATAATATACAATCCTAAGAACCGAATATAGGTCCAAGGTAAATACTTCGCTCGCTAGCTCGTC